>CAOJBK012340762.1:0-10176 GCA_948294925.1 Codiaeum variegatum
CAACATACTTGGAGAAGAATCAAAACGAAGGAGATCGCAACTTGGAGAAGAAATGATACATAGCAACAGAGAAGAAATGAAAGGAATAAACCCAACTAAACCTAAAAGTCTACACAGGGACGTTGGCATGAAAGAGTCGACACTGGAGAAAGAGATCAGTCGTTGAAAGGACATCTCACGCGCTCCTACGCACCGGTGTGTGAAAAGGTGCTGGAAGCTTCTGACGACACATGACATTCACACATGGCTCTGCTAGTGATCAGACTCTTAAGAACAGACGATCGGCAGTCAGTGATCCTCTCATGGTAGGCGGTGTCAACAATTCACCCTAACACAATCGTCACCCATACCTTGAACCCTTTGTTCATTGAACAGAGATAGAAACTCGCAGTGACAAACTTTTTCTACACACTAAGGTAGAAGAAAGAACTCAAAGAGACTAAGTACTTAGAGAAGAGGCTCTGATACTATGTAAAAGTATGATTTGTATTATATTTAGTGAATTACACATAGATTGATACAACTATTTATATTTAGAATTCTAAACTATATAAGGAAAGTATCTAATCATATCCCTATGATCAAGCCTAGGATCAAGCTATATCATATCTACAACTATTCAAATCTTAACAAGGGATTAGTTTGATGAAGAAATGAGTTGAGGGATGTTGGGAAGCAGCCATTTGAGTGAAAACATCAGACAATTTGAAAAATGTCCAGCCATAGAATCTCCCGATAAGATTTAATGAATTCAAAATTGAACTCATCTGGACCCAGTGCTTTGGAGCCCTTATATGACCACACAACTTATTTGACTTCTTATAATAAGAATAGAGCTTTAAGTGCTAATGAACTATTGTCCTTTAGTTTTTTGAAGTGATCTAAAATAAGATAAGGCCTTGTGAACAGTTCTTCCTTGAAGGTATGGCTAAAATAATCAAAAGCATCATTATGAATTTCTTCAACTTGGACAAATGGACCATTGAAAGAGTTATTGTTGCCTATAAAGTTCCTTCTAGCTCAATTCGAGGCTTCCAAGCGGAAGAACTTAGTGTCATTATCTCCTTCTTTGCACCAAATTTCCTTTAATTTCTGCCTCCAAATATATTCTTGTATTTTTAAGGCTACCCACAAATCATTCAACAAGTCATCCCTTTGAGAGATAAAAGAGTCACGTACATTGGCAACATATGAAATGTCTTCCAGTTTAAGTCAATGTTAGTAATATCTTCTTCAAGTTTTGCACCCGATTATCAACATATTTAAACACATCTTTGTTCCACTTCAAGAGAAGGCCTTTAAGTTTTTTCAACTTAAGCCCAATTTGCAGTTGTGAACTTGAGAGGTCATCAAAACTAGACCACCAATCATCAATCAGCTTGAGGAACCCAGGGGATTTGAGCCAAAAATTTAAAAATTTAAAAGGGTGAGGACCCCAATTGAGTTTCTTTCATTCAAGAAGAATAGGTCGATGATAAGAAATCCCTTTATCCAACCCCTATTGCTTGGTATTCTTGAATTTCAATTGTGATTCTGTGCTAATAAGGAATCGATCGATGCGTCTCATAGAAGTTCTGTTGGACTAAGTGTAAGAGGCTCTTACAAGTGGGAGATCATAAAGTAATAATGAGTTAACAAAATCACAAAATGGTTTGGAGATACCATAACCCAAAGAGGGAGGCTTGTCTTCCCTTTTTAGTGTAGCATTAAAATCTCCAGCAACAACCACTGGTATATTTCTCGGCTCAAGATAAGATGAAGTCCCCTTCCATAGAATTTGTTGCTCTTGAGATGACTGATGTTGGTATACAACAACAATTATACACTCCATGTTCTCAGCAATAAGGAAACCCTTTAAACTAATCCAATTGCTGTGAACCATAAAGCTCTGAACTTCAAAGAAATTAATTTCTAAGTAACAAGAATACCACCACTAGTTCCAACTGAGGGAGAATAGGCAAAGTCTTGATCACTATGCCCTTAAAGCCTAAAACATAAACTAACTTCAACATTTTATAATTTTATTTCCTATATCAAAGCCAACCCAATCTTCTTCTTTTTCAGAATAGTAAATACAACCTTCCTTTTAATTTTATTATCCAACCCTCTAATATTACAAGATAGAAAACTCATTGAATTACAAGAACAAAAACCTTCTCAACACACAATTAAAATCAATGACCAGTAGGAGGAGGATGTGAGTCCATCCTAGCTAACTATCACAAGAGCTCATCATGATTATTCCATACCAATAGTCCCAATTTTTCTCCCGATTCGTGAGTTTTAGAGGCCTAAATATGAGCTTGGACATCAGCCTCAAAGGCAAATTATTAGCTGAGTCTACTGCTATAGCATCTTCATTCCTCTTAGTGATACCTTCATTACAAATTAAGACCCCAGTGATGTTCTCTCGATGATTTGGAACTTCACAATTGCACTCTTTAGAGATAACTAACTTTTTGTTAGGTTTAGGAAATTTTCTCAATTTTTTGCCCCTCCTTCTAGTCGTAAGGAGATTAATGGAGAGCTTCCCAACAGTCGCAACACGAAGGCATTTGGTTTTATGAGCAAAGCTCTTCTTGGTTGTATGATTGCCCAAAGATGGGGAGGGAAAACTAGCGGCTCTAATTTTTGATACTATGCCTGAAGCCGATTTAGGATTAGATGTGGAGAGGAAAGGGGGCTAGGTAGTTAGTGAATGAAGATTGATATGAGAAACAACTGTATCCTCCAAACGGTAAGTGGTGATCAAATTAATTGGGGTAAGGAGAGGTTCAAAATGCATTGTATCACTCCAAGTATCAGCATGTTGCATTTCAACAACAATAGATGAAGAACTTCCTTCTCTTAAAGTGGGTTCCATACTGCTTGAATGATCTAAACATAATGATGAATATATAGGTCTTGGGCCTAAACAGAAGCTAGTTTCTTTAATCCCAACAAGGTCATTATCATTCACTAGCCTAATGCCCATGTTCCTTACATAAACTGATGAATCAATACGATATGGAGAAGCCAAAGAGACATATGGGACTTTATGATTAACTGTAGCATTGATTGCCTAATCAGTGAAAACAACTTTAGCCAATGGTATCTTATTAATCCCCTCAACCATAGGAGACAAATCGTCCTTGGAAGAATCAAATGGTTGTTGGGTGTCTGGCACCTAAATTCCGTTGTTGATTGGAGTTTGGGTATTCACCGCCGGCTTTATACCACTACCACCATGAATCAATCCATCATCATCACCAACGCTAACTGGAGAAGCCCTAGACAGGCCCTCTATTGGACAATTATCATCTTTCAATACTCAAATATGAAATTCATCTCCTTTGACCTCAAGTTTAATCACTCCAATAATAGTTTTAGGGATGGAAGTGCATATAAGAACTTTTGCCTCAATAAAATCTAATTCCTTCCTTATGCTTTCATCAATTCCAACATAGGTACCCCATAGAGAACCAATCCCAAAGAATACATCCGAGTTCCAGGCATGAAGAGGGATTCCTTAGTGTTTGATCCATGTTAATCTATGCTTACAAACATCAGAGGGTTCCTATATTTTAACATAGTCAAACCATTTTTCCAACTAGATGGTTCCTTGTTGTACAAGTGACTCCATCAGTGTTGTTCTCCCAAAGGTCATAGCAATCATGTTCCCTCCCATATTATGAAAAACACATCCAGTGAGGCCTTTCTCTTTGAAGGTTGCTTAGGTCCAATTGGGGTCAGTAGGATTAATGGTGAACCTAATTAATGTTCGTTCTAACCAGTCACTAGTAACAGTTAGATTTGGGAAGGAGAGTTGAGCTCGTCTGGGAGCTGATTTATCATCTAATTTTGTAACTTTAGCATAAGTTCTTAAATCCCTAAGTTTATTGGTAATGGGATAAGCCATTGGTCTTCTTTTGATTACATTCAGTCTACCATTCACTGCTTTTCTGTTCTTCTCCTTAACCATAAATTTTTCCATGTTAACTGTCAGTCAGTATTTACCTAACCATGTATTATTCAACCTAGATGCAGCAAGTTTTGCTTCTCCTTTTATTTCCATTTTGACAAAACTGAATCTTCTACCTTCCTTGTTGCACCTAATCGGGATGAAGACTTTCTTAACCTTACCAAAGCGCTCGAAGATCCTCCTTAAGCCATACATGGGCCATGTTGGGGGGAGGTTGCCAATATAGATGCTAAATTTTGGTTGTATCGACTAAGGTTGGGTGGGCAGAAAGGGGGGACCGAGGGTGGTAGGAAGTTGGGGGAAGGGATAGCCATTACTAGAGATGCAACATAGTTATGACTTTTGGCGTGTAAATCCTCAGACCATACATCTATGAGATCTAAGATTCAGATTGGTTTCTATTTTTTATAATAAAGGTAGTTTCTACCTTATCCTCATCCTATAAATATATGTGTATTAAGGGTGAATAGACTAAAACCTAATATAAACATTTCAAACTATGGCACCTAAATTGATAATCCTAGTTATCACAAAGTTTTTACAATGATTTTGATAAAATTGTCAATGTTTGAACATTGATAACTTATTATGGCATTCTTTTCAGACTATATTAAACTTTATGTTGCTGCGACTTTCAATTTTTAGATATTTTCTTTTTATTTAAAAAATTTTTGGATATTATTTAAGTAGTGATAAATTCAAAAAATTTTTATGGGACAAATATATATATAAAAAGTAATATTATATATTTAAATAGGATTTAATGTTATATATAGTTAAAAAAGAATTTAAACTTTTATCTAAAATTAATAAAAGGTATGAGTTAAGATGGTGATCAATGCCTTAAAAAATATTTAAAAACTATTGTTTATATTAAGGTGAAAAATAAGGAGAAAATGTGAAAAAAGTCATATTTATTTACAGTATTCACCACTTAAGTTTTAATTTTCTCATTTGTAACTTATTAATTAATAATAAAATTAAATTTTTTATGAAAAAATAATTAAATCTAAAATCTCAAAATCTTTTTACACTCATTAAATATTAAATAATCTTATAAATCTCAATATATTATTATTATTCTTAGTTTTTTTTTTTAAATTCATTGGAAAGACTAATAAATTATGGATAGCCATCTCCTGGATACATCCTATATCATCAAAATTTCATTTAATATGTAGTAGATTCAAACTTAAAACTAGTCACTTTAATAATATTTTTGTCACTTAAATTAAATCTTAAATATTTATTCTTAATTTTTTTTAGTCATTATTTATAATTTAAAAGAATTTAATAGTTTTAAAAAAAGAATTTAGTTTACTTAATATAATGATTTCATATATATATATTTATTAATTAAAAATTAGTGTATTTTATAGTGTTTTTTTTTTCAATAATGTTAGATAAAATCAACTTTTGGAGAGATATGCTTATTTTATGGATGAAGTGAGATTTTTTGTATTTTTCCAATTTTGTGAAAGAAATGTTAGTATAAAATAATATTATTTTTTAAGGGTTATCATAAGAGAAGACAAATCTCATACATTGAGTTTATTGTATAAAAAAAAAAAGGATAAGTTCGAAAATTTTGAAAGAAAAGGAATAGATGGATAAAGAACTAAAACAATGTTTGTGCCAATAAGTAGAAGACATGCAGCTGGTTTACTGTTGCCAGAACCGTAAACCAAGTTTTAGTATATATAGTAATAGTAAAGTAAATATGTAGAAGCAAATTGAACTTAAATATTGCACATGTATAACGAGATTGCATGTATAAAATATGAAGTGATGGGCAAGCAATCATGTGCATAACATAGCTATTTGATAATGTTAGTATATAGTTGTTATTAAAAATAGATCCAATAGTCGCGGATTCAGAAATCTTTTAATAAAGTGACAAATTCATTAAATTTTAAATTATAATTTATTGATATATAAGAGAGAAAAATCATCATAATCACAATGCATGGAGGAGAGAATATTTCATATGAGGTTTTAATATTATTTTTTTAAACAATAGTAGAGAGTTAGAATCGTGTATACTTTTTGACAACTCGAACCTAAATTAGAACATTAAATATTTGAGTATTATTATTGATACAGTTCAGTCTTGGTCTGGTTCAGCTTCTATTATTCATTTGGATTCTGACCGAACCTAATGCATCTTAGTCCTACTCGAACTCTAGGCATTCAACAGGATTTGTCTCTTCTGGGGTTCAGGGGTTCGGATTCACAGCAGACATGTGTCGCCAGCCCATGGAGAGGTACACTGTAAAGTATCCGGAGCTGACACGTGTCCCCTTCAACATGATTTTCACCCTATAAATACAGTTCTCAACAACTCAAACAGATAATATTTTTCTCACATCCTAAACACAGTACTAAGTTCCATTATTGAGAGTTTTTCCATTATAACATGTTTCTGATTTGAGCGTCGGAGGGTTATCGCCGGACACGTCCGGCAACCCCTAACCACTGTCTATTCTGTTTAAACTATTCCAGCTCAACCAGAACAGTTCTAATCAAGTATTGACCAGATCCACACGTATCAATTATAATAACTTATAATTTTTTTTATTAGGACCTACAATCCAGCTCTTAGTTTGCTCTAATTGCTTGTATTTGTATTATTATAAACTAAACAGTTGGCCAAAATATTTGTTTAAGTAGTTAAGCAAGATATTAAGATTTTAACATTTAATTCAGAGTAATTAAATTTTTTTTTTTCAAAAAAAAAAAACAGTTCTTTAACTCCAAAGAAATTTCATTCAGCTGGCAATGAGTATTTTAGATCCAAATTCAACTACGTGACAACATGAAGGTTGTTTAATTGTTTATATCATTATACTATGATATTTTTATTAAATATGAAGTTGTTAAAAGTTCTAATCTTGTAGAATTCATGGAAGTTAAATGGGAACTTAATTTTGAGTCAATCTTCATATTGGTCAAGTTCAGACATCTTACAGGAAAAACATTTAAAATTACAAAAAACTCCTCACCAACCATCTATAGCCACGTTTTCAAGTTTGGCTAACTTCCACTCTCTTTCCATGCACCCCTCTCTATTAGTTAAAAATCTTTACCACTTTGGACCGTTGACGCAGCCCTTCTCCACTTACACTCCTCACTTCTATATATTACTACTTCATTTCTCAGAACTAAACCAAATTAACAAAACTTAACAATTTATTCATTTCATTTCTTTCTTCTTTTATTTCCAATAACAATGGCTACAAATTCAATTGAATCAATTCCCCTTTGTAATTCTTCTTCTTCTCATTGGAAAATGGCTGCAGAGTTACTCCAATGTGACCATTTTTCTGAAGTTAGTCAAATGATATCCCAATTTTCCAATGCTAAAACTGTTGACATTCAAGGAACTTCCCTCACTGTTGCTCAAGTCACTGCTATTGCTCGCCGGACCGAAGTCATTGTCCAACTCAATGAACTTGCTGCTCGTGAACGTGTAGCTAAAAGTGCTAATTGGGTTGCTGACAATATCTCTCGTGGCACTGATACTTATGGTGTCACCACTGGTTTTGGTGCTACTTCTCATAGGCGTACCAATAAAACCGGTGATCTTCAGACTGAGCTTATTCGGTTTTTGAATGCTGGTGTTATTGGTAAAGAGTATCTTCCCACTAGTTATTCAAAGGTAGCTATGCTTGTTCGGACCAACACATTGATGCAAGGCTATTCCGGTATTCGTTGGGAGATTCTTGAATCTATTGCTAAGCTTATGAATCAAAATTTGATTCCGAAATTGCCTTTGAGAGGGACTATCACTGCTTCTGGTGATCTTGTTCCTTTGTCTTACATTGCTGGTTTGTTGACTGGCCGCCATAATTCAAAAGTGGTGACCCTTCAAGGTGAGGAGATTACTGCTGTAGAAGCTTTGAAAAGAGCTGGAATTGAATCTCCTTTTGAGCTCCAAGCAAAGGAAGGTTTAGCTCTTGTTAATGGAACTGCAGTTGGCTCAGCTGTGGCTGCCACTGCTTGTTTTGATGCCAATGTTTTGGCTCTTCTTGCTGAGATTCTGTCTGCTATGTTCTGTGAAGTGATGCATGGAAAGCCTGAGTTCACTGACCCATTGACTCATCAACTGAAGCACCATCCAGGCCAAATTGAAGCAGCTGCTATTATGAAGCACTTGTTAGATGAAAGTGTTTATATGAAAGAGGCTAAAATTCGCCATGAGAAAGACCCACTTACTAAGCCTAAACAGGATCGTTATGCAATTAGAACCTCTCCTCAATGGCTTGGCCCTCAAATTGAGGTTATTCGAGCTGCGACTCATTCAATTGAGAGAGAGATTAATTCTGTTAATGACAATCCATTAATTGATGTTGCTCGAGATCTTGCTCTTCATGGAGGAAATTTCCAAGGAACTCCTATTGGTGTTTCTATGGACAATCTCAGAATTGCCATTGCAGCTATTGGAAAACTCATGTTTGCTCAATTCTCTGAACTCGTTTGCGACTATTACAATAATGGATTGCCTTCAAATTTGAGCGGAGGGCCTAATCCGAGCTTGGATTATGGGCTAAAAGGTGCAGAAATAGCCATGGCAGCATACTGCTCAGAGCTTCAGTACTTGGCAAATCCTGTGACAACTCATGTTCAAAGTGCTGAACAGCACAATCAAGATGTGAATTCACTTGGTTTGATTTCAGCAAGAAAAAGTGCTGAAGCCATTGAAATCCTTAAGCTAATGTCTGCAACTTTCATTGTTGGAATTTGTCAAGCAGTCGATCTAAGGCATTTGGAAGAGAACATGAGAGAAATTGTCAAACAGGTCGTACGCCGAGTTATCAGGAAAACACTGTACATGTCTGAAGATGGATCGATGCTCGAATCTCGATTCTGTGAGAAAGAACTTCTACAGGTTGTTGAACATCAACCTGTATTCTCATACATTGATGACCCAACAAATCCTTCTTATGCACTTTTGCCAAAACTTCAAGAAGTGCTTGTCCAAAAAGCATTGAAAGATCCAAAATCTGAAAATTCTGATAAAGATGGGTACACAATATTCAAGAGGATACCAGTTTTTATGGAGGAGCTGAAGAGAAGATTAGAAGAAGAAGTGCCAAAAGCAAGACAAAGATTTGACAATGGAGAATTTGGTATAGAAAACAAAATAAAGAAATGCAGGACTTATCCTATGTATGAGTTTGCGAGAAGTGAAGCGGGGACTGAGCTTCTGAGTGGGGCAAAGAAAGTGAGTCCAGGAGAAGATATTGAGAAACTTCATGAGGCTATTAATGAAGGCAAATTGGGAAAGGTTTTGATAAAGTGCTTGGCAAATTGGAAAGAGACATGCCCATCAGTTTAATGTTTATTTAGTTCATGTTAACATAAGAAATCTGGTATTACTATAGTTATTTATCTTTAAGTTTTGATGAGTTGTATATGTCTAATTGAACTTTCCTTGTGATAATTAAGCAAGTCTCAAGTTTACAGTAACATTTCTGTGTATTTCTCAACATCCCTTTTTCTTTTTAATGGAAAGCATTTCTCAGTATGCAAGTGTTTAGATGTTAAAGATATTGATGGCAACACCATTTTGCAAATAGCTACTTTCCTGAGAGAGACTCAGTTTAGATTTGAAATTTCCCTAAATAGCTAAATTTCTGAAATTGTGTATCAAGATTTTGATATGTTTATGTCTGATGCAAACTCTAAAGTTTTTGCCCAGTAGAACAGAGTTGAAGTGAATGCTGTGAATGAGAACGGATAGACAGCCTTGGATATTATACATCTTATGCCTAAAGATCTAAAAGCAATAGAAATCCAAGATCAACTCCTAAATGCTGGAGCCTTTAGAGCTGGGAAGTGTGAATCAACCCATAGTTACAAGAAACGTCAAGTCAAAAAAGCAACTGAAATCTACCATGCTAAGGCTATGAATGTTTTCAAACAACCTAAGCAATCATTAGATAGATGTTGCTTCTAAAGGGAAACCAGAAGCAAATGCATGAAGAAACAAGCAAAGAAAAACTATCAATGGCTCGAAAAGAAACATGATACTATCGCAGCTGCAAAAATGAATGTAATTTGCTTGTGCTTTTGATGGTTGATTTTTGATATTATCAAATATGCTGTGATTGTAAAAATACTGTAAACATGACATATGAATAATCCAACAGTGCAGATTTGTATTATTCCAGCAGGAAAGTATGGAGAAAGGACATAAATTACAAACATGAAAT
>CAOJBK012341163.1:0-16462 GCA_948294925.1 Codiaeum variegatum
AATCTCTAGTCATCATTCCTTGAAAACACGCCATCGTAACTAGCAATTTAAGAGCTCAAAGGACAATCCACTGTCGTTTCCATCTCTGGCGAACCTAGCTTTGGCCACAACATTCTCCGGCAGTAACAAGAGTAGAAGCAACAGTAACTGAAATCGAGACCTATTTAGCTTTGGAGATTTGAGTTCAATGCTTGACATGACAAAATCGAATCTACCTTAGTCCATTTCTCTAGGTAATCTCTATGCTTAATAAACTCTGTCTCTATGTTAATGTTTAATTGATTTTAAGTTTCACTTATTTGCTTTCCTAAATAAATGTTTGAATCTTATTGAGAGTCATGTATTTGTTTGAGTCATTGATTGAAATTTGAGGTTTGATAGTTAGAATTTATTTAGTTGAAACTTTGCTTGTATTAGTTTTATCTTGAGTTGTAAATTGATGGTTGATGCCTGAAAAGGCTGATTTGGTGAAGCCTGAGTTTAATAATTTGAAATTTAGGTATGTAGGAGAAGTTAATAAATGGGCTAGGTTTAGGAAAGCAGTGATGCATTGATGTTTAATTTCATGAGATTTCATTTGAAGTTTAATTTGAGTTTTGAGTCTACTTGAAGATTTTTATGTTATTCTTTGAGTTTTCTAAATATGTTGCTTTTTTTAATGACTAAGGGTCCTAATTTTAAAAATTTTAATGTTTTAGTTTAATTGGATCAATTAAGTGTTATGTTTAGAATCGATATTTAAAAAAATTTTCATTTCTTTGATATTTAAAATTCGTCAATTTGAATTAGTTTGTTTTAAAAAAATGCACTTATTTTCATTTGTTCTTTTTCCCATCTCTTTTGGTTCGCACTACTAATTTTTTCCATGCTCTTTTCCATCTTAGTCATAGCCTCCATCGACATGTTCTTTTTCAATTTACCACTGCGCTACTGCTATCTTGGCAGGTTACCAAGTTCAATTATTCCTTATTTGGGTTCCTAAGCAATAAGGAACAAGTTATTCTCTTTATTCGTTTCATTGATCTATTTTTATTTTTTCCTACTGATGTAGTTTCTATTTGTTTTATTGCATCATTTGCTTAAATTTGTGTTTATTTTATGGTTAGTAGCAAGGGTTTCCCTTTCATTCCTAGAATCCTTTTATGTTGGTTTAAAAAATGTTAACCTAAAAAATCTCATACGCAGCTGTCAGTCTCCTTCCCCACCGCTTCCTTTAGACAAAGAGGAAGTGTAGATCTGTGATTTATTTTTCTGTGTGCTTTTCCTTTCCCCTTTTTCTTTTTAATTTCTATTTTCATTCCTATTCAATATTTTGGCATGGATCTATTAGGTTAGCTTCATGATGATTCCACCAGGCTGGTCACGATACCATTCTAGCCGTTGGAGATGATTCAATATGCTATTACATTATAAGTTATTTTGTGTTTTATATTGTTTTTTTTTGTTTTCATATTTCGTTAAAACTTAAACGAATACCTGCTTTTGGTCATAGGAAGTGGATGATTAACATCGATCTTACGTCTCTCTCTGTGTGGATGTTTTGAACATAAATTATGTTGGCTGCAATCTTCTAGTTACGTTATGTTTTAGATCCATGGTGGAAGTTAGTTTTTTAAACTTAATTTTTTCATTAGGATGTTAACTATGTGAACCAAATTCCTAAACAAGTATTAAGTGATAATGAATATAAACTGAATTAGTTTATAATGATTCTTGAAGGTTTAGTTAAAAGGAGACCTTTTGGTACTATGACTTTATGACTTCATGAATCTGGTTGATATAGATGTTTCACTTGAATTGCAAGTTTTTAATATACAACTATGAGTGTTAAATTTTGTCAAGTTATAATAGAATTAACATGTTTATTATAATAACAATGTAAATATGAAAATTACTAATAGTATCTCATGTTCAAATTATTTGTTTTATAAAATGTAAAATTTTGGAAAAGGTAAGATCTTTTACAAATGTGATTTAGAGGAGAAAATAGATATGTTAGATTTTCATTTATACTTATTTTTTACTGTCATATTAGGATGTTTTACATTCAGCTATTGCTTTCTTATGGGCATCCTTTATTGCTTATATGTGGCTGGTTTTGATTTATGCCAGGGGAAATCATACATATAAAGATGGAGATTTATCAAAAGCTGAAGATTTTTGCACACATGGGATTAAATTTGTCCCTTATAGTGAAAAATCAAGGTGCTGCCTCAAGCCTCTTGTTATCTGCTACAACAACCGGGCAACAACTTGGATTTCTCTTGGAAGGTTGAGTGAAGCTCTAAGGGATTGTGAGATGGCTGCTATACTAGATCCCAAATTTCTCAAAGTTTAAATGAGAGGTGCCAAGTAAGGCGTTTGTTTGTTTAAGCTATTTTGATCTTAAGATTACATTAGCTCTAGACATGGCAGTAATATTTATCATTGAAACTTTTTGACCTGCAAGCTAAATGTTATCGTTTTGTTAAGCAGTTAAGTGAACCAACCTTTGGTGATTCAACGAGCTGCTTCTTCTTCTCATTACTTTGGATTATCTCAATTGTTTCCTCAAATTACTGTAGTTGTTGAATGGTCCAAAAGAATGGTGAAAAATAAAGTAAAATAAAAGGAGTGAGTCTAATAGACTAAAATGATGTAAATGTCATTGCAAAGACCATTTTCATAGTTGATCTGATTTAATATAATTCTTATACATAAGAAAATAATTTAAAATATTTTTATTTTATTTTAAGTTAATCTAACTTTTATTAAGTGTGGTTCTTATTATGGAGTTTCTAAGAAATTTGAGGTATAATCTTTTATATTAATTTATATTTATTAAGTGACAACTTTATAATTTTTTCTGAGAATTATTAATTAATAATATTTAACTGTAAGAGGAACTATAAAAGAATTTACTGGAGCTCGTATCACAGTTGCCGAGCGATGTAGAGTCTGTCACGGACAAGGCAAGCATGCCTGCAGATCACAGTGATAACACTCAGGATACTCCATATTTGGCTTAGAAGTAGTTGTGTATTAGAGACATATAATATATTTGAATGTTCTATAGTATTATACTATATTTTGGATTATTTCATATCTGTTTTCTCTAAAATATGATACTTATATAAATTTTATTATAATCTTAATAATTATTGTTATTATTGATATTAAATATTAAAATATATTATTTTTGATGTGAATACTAGTCTTTTTTTCGGTAAATTTCTGACGCAATATTTTTCTTATTAATTAGTCGGTAATGAAATGGTTTTTTTGAAAAAATTTATCAACCCAATATCTATATTACTGACCAAATATACGTCGATAATTACTGACGCAATTAAATTTGGTCAGTAATATTTAATTGATTGACGAGGAATATACCGACGCAATATTTTGATCGGTAAATGCAAATAGTGGTCAGTAAACTGATTTACTAACCCAAAACTCACATTTACTAACCAAAAAATTGGGTTAGTAGATAATTAATTTTTTGTAGTGTTCAAGTAGCCATAAAAAACCTCTTTATATGCTAAATTACTAACTTGAGCATCAAAAATTCTTTGCCTGCCCCAAAGCTTGAACCTTCTTCAAACATCCAAAGCCTAACATCAAAATCTAAACTATTGTTGATTGAGTCCAAGGCTCATCAAATGGTGACATCTGTGAAAAGTGTTTAATTTTTTTGATCTTCAACGTAGTTTCTCATTACTTTAAACCAAATATACACTGAAACCTTCGTTCTTTTTGCTCTAAGCAAATGAGTAACTTCATTAATGAAAGATAACCAGGATAAGATCCAAGCTCCTAACTAGACCACAAGGTCATCTGCAATGCTAAATGCACAAAACACTCAACTGGATACATTCCAAGATCCAAATCTTATTTCATCCATTCTCTTACCAAAATATTTCTCATCTCTACAAGCCCTTCAAAGTCTTTTTGCACAATCTCTACCATAGTACCCTCATAACTTGACACCTCCTTACCAACCTAGGACACACTAGTGACTCCAAAAGTAAGCTTGCTCCTAGCCATATAGCTTTTAAACACCCTACTTGTCATTTTAAGGAACTTTAATAGCCAAGCACTTATTGACTCTAATCCTCCTCAAAACCTTAAGAATGCCTAAAAAAATAGGAGCTAATAGGCACTTGAACTTTTGAGAATCTAGAAATGAGGAAAAAATAGAATAAGGGAGAGAGTGGGAACTAAGAGTGCCTAAAAGACTAAGGTTTGTTATAGGTGCAGTGGGAGAAGGGATGTTTCAAAAAGGGGAGGGAGAGTCTAATGAGTCAAAATAGTGAGGAACGGAGAAGAGAAGAAAGGGAGAGTGGTAGAGTGAGAGAAAGAATGAAAATTGATATGAGGGAGAAGGTAGCCAGTTTGAAGAAAGTAAAACTAGGAGGAATGGTAAAAGGTCTAGGGTTGAGGTCACTCATTCCTAAACTCATGGAAAACATAGAGAATGTAGTAGGAGAGGTTGCCAATAAAGAGGCTTCTACTTAATACCAACCCCAAAAAACTAGGGATACTTTCTAAAAGGTCGTAGAGGAGCTAGCAAAAGAAAAGAGGTAACTCTCAAGTGATAGGGATCTAGTCCTATCATTGAAGTCACTTTTTGTCAAGAGAATAACTGATTTCAAGATGCTAGAGAAGTTTAAAATGCCCATTATAAAGAGGTATGATAGCTATACTAATCCCATAACCCAATTGATGGATTATAAGCATGCAATGAACTCCAAAACACTAGCAACGATATAAAATGTTGAGCCCTTGGGAATTCTCTAGAAGGGGAAACCACCAAGCATTATGATTAAGAGTGTAAGTGAGTTAAGTCTACTTGTTAGCTATTCGGGATCGACTAAAAAATGACTCGAAATCGTCTCGGTTTAATCGAGTCGAGCTCGAGCTACTCGAGTAGTTAAACAAGTCGAGCTCGAACTCTTTATTACTCGGCTCGATAGGCTCGCGAGCCTAATTGAGCCTTTTTATATCTATGATTTTACCCTTTATATCTTATTAATATATATATCACTTAAAGAAGTCGAGTTTGAGTTTCTATGAAAATTTAAGTAATCGAGTCAAGTCGAGCTCGAGTTTCTTTGAAAATTTAAGTAATTGAGTCAAGTCGAGTTGATGTTGATACTGTGTTGACTCACTTTGACTCAATTATTTTCTTGCTCACTTAATCTCGACCTCAACTCGATTAAGCTCGAGCTTGATAATTATACTCAAGCTCGAGCTCGAGTTTGAGCTATTCAAAACTCATCTTGAGCTCAATGAGCCCAATACTCAGACTTAACTTGGCTCGATTTCACCCCTAGATATGATAATCTGAAAGAATGAAGTATTGGGAGTTTTGGAAGATTAGTAGAGAGTTTCCTCGATCGCTTTCTAGGCGATGTTCCCTCTAAAATGAGGACTAAACACTGGAGCAAGTGAAGTACAAGGAAGGCGAATTTCTAAGGGAATATCTTGCCCATTTCAACACTAAGGCTTTAAAAGTCACAAAACTTAATCAGGCCTAGGTAGTGATAGCTCTCTAAAATTGAACCATTCATGACACCTTTTTCAAAGCTTAAGTGAGGAAGCCCGACAAACTTTAGAGGAGGCCATGGCCATCATCCAAGAATACATTAGGCAAGATAAAGCCTATAAGAATAACCAACTCATCAAGGTAGTGGTCCAACCGGACAAAGGCTAGGAAGAAGGAGAATCAACCAAAAGAAGATCCACTAGCCCCAACCTCCAACAAGCAATCAATTATAATTCTTTAGTATATTTTATAATATTTCGATTTGAGATTCATTATCCAATACACATTATCAAGTGTAATCGAACTTAGCCTATAACTTAATATTACTGAGTTGGTTGACATTTGCTCATAAGTTAATCGTCCAATATCTCTTTTTTAGTTGCAATTCAGACTAGCATCATTATCACTCCGATAAATAAAGAGTTTAAAGATGGATTATATGATCCAGTTTGTTCTAATATATCATATTAAAATTTATAGGCCAATAAATAAGTGTTGAAATCTATTGATATAAAAGTAATTTGTTCGTATTGAATTCAATGTTCATTTACTTATAAATCTTTAGTATATTTTATAATCTTCTGATAAGAAATTGATTTTCCACACTAAGACCACTAGCAATGCTATGAAGTTTATACTGCATAGTGAAATTTATTGGAAAAGCTATATTTAAATGGATTGAGACTCAATAGACGTTTTGCTGGATCTCGCTCCACTTGGACTTATCAACTAACTGTGCCATTATGACAAAAATTTAAAATATTTTCAAATTGGAGTAGATGACTGAACCCTAACCTCGATAGTTAATTAACATGGCAAGTTGAAAAGTAGCTTGGAATTGTAGTTTGTATAGGTATTAGCTACCACTAATACAAATTATAAACAGGGAATTAATATTATTAATAATGGGTCATTTTCAGGCAATAAATTAACCATGCTTATAACAATCATGCAAGTGATAAATTATTTTAGTTAAAGAGATTGAGTGCGCCGTCCTTCTGCTATTTTTTAATTTTATTGGAAAAAGAGAAAAGTGAGAGTTGAAGTTGATATGTTAATTCACAAAGCATTATGGCTAAAGATTAAAGATTGTTATCGCTTTTACTTTTTTTTTTTTTGGATTTTTCTAAAGTGTGTTCTAAAGAGATTGATCAATGGGGATTATTTTAGACAAAATATATATGATTATAAAATAATTTTTTATAAATTTAATTAAATTAATATAAAAATTGGTCGAATGAAAAATAAAATAAAAATTTTGATAGCACTGTATTTTGATACAGTTATTATAATATGAATTATTATGTAACGATATGTAAATAGTTTTTCAATCCAAAATTCAAACTAAGCCTTAACCATCTGGATTGGGAATCATTGTTATCCCATTTACAAGAAATTTGATTACTATGGCCCTTTTAGACCAACTTGAATATGTCTGCCATTTGGTAAGTTTTGACTGTAAACAAACTCTAAAAGACCTGCTAACTGATATAATTGTTTCTTATTTTATTCATCAAATTCAATTATTGCTGTTCAACTCTTTTTTTTTTTTAAATTATTGGTCTACTTGTAGATGAATATGCTTCAAGCTTAACAAAATGTACAAATTAGGTAAAAGAGTTATTTCTTAAATGAGGTAAATAAATCATGTCAACTATATATGAGGAATAATATTTTCTTTTGATATTTGTCACTAAGTTAATGATAAATCTTTCAATTCTCACACTTTTAAAATATTTGAATTAAAAAGTTTATTTACCAAATTACGAAAATTTTAAATAAAGAAAGGAATAAAATCTTTTACAATTGTCTCAAGTAATTTGTTTTTATTTTAATGGTAAAATTGTTTCATTAAAAACTTAACAGGTCCAATAAAAAAGAATCCTTATTGAAGTGAGGAGCAATGAAAGTTTGATAGAAACTAACATAAGAATAATTTTTAACTATATATTTTTAATACCAATTAAATTTCTATTTAGGTTAAAAAAATTAATTTGTCACAATTCAAAGGAGCATACACAGTAGGATATAGGAATAATAAGGGTAGGGTATTTTCGGGTATCCGATTCAATCCGACCTTATTAAATATGGTATGAGTATTGTTTAATGAATCTGAGACTGGTTCGGATTTGAAAATAATAACCTATGGCAAGTTCGGATTTGCGCGCACGCTTTTTATGTTTACATATATTAATAAATATTTATATTATGTGTAGATTATGATTTTTTATTATTGAGTTTATCATAAAATAGTATAAAATTTAAATTATTTATTTATAATTTTTTATATTTAAAAAATTATAAATGGGTAATTATATAGTTGAGCATCGTACTTACGAATACCGAATTGGACCGAAGACCATTTTAGTACTATGTTGTAAAAATTATGGTACTTAAGGCAAGAACTGAACAGAATTGTATGAAAAAATTTAGTTTGGTACAGTACTGATTCTTAACTCATAACTAAACTGAGAACTGAACTGAACCGAACTTAATTATATTGTACTGAACCAATAGTATTAGAACCAAACCTAATAATAGCGAAATATATATATTGATTGGTGATTTAATATTACAGAATAATTGTATATTTAATGTGTTATAATATTATTAAATGAATTCTTTTTTTTCTTAAAATAAAATGTTTCAAATTTAATGATTTTTTGTTAAAATTTTTTTTTCCCAAAATTGTAGGAAAATATATTGATTTTAATATGTAGTGCAAGAGTATCGAATTGAACTATATTGACCTGTTGATACCATCAGAATCGAAGAACTGAACTGTATTATACTGAGATTTCAGTTCAATACAGTATAGTTATTGGTCACTTCCGGTGGTTCAATTGTACAGTTTAAGAATTAAAAATTTTAGTTTCGGTTCAATTTTTTTTCAATATCCGAACAGAATTGAATTATGTTCAGCCCTATCTCTGATTATACAGGTCCGGATAGTAATTGTGTAGTTCTTAAAGGGTTTGGGATGAATATGGATATTAAGATATTATTTTAACCATGTTTGAGACAGATACAAGTAATTAAAATTTTACGGGTAAGTTGCCATCCTAATTAGATATCATTACGATTTTCTTTTTTAAAAAAATAATTAAAAAATATTATTAAAAAAATTAATATCTCATAAGTTTTTTCATAATTATTTAAAAATAAATTAAAAATTCAAATTAATAAATTATAAATTTTTATTTTTTGAAAAATAGAAAAAAAAAGTCTATTTTTTCCAATTAATATACCTTGGACTCGCGATTGGATTGGTTCTGAGCCACCAAATAGGCCCCTCCACCTAGGTTAACATGCATAAGATGGACTCCTAGTCGCATGAGTTATGTCCTCATCTACATGGACATAAACAAATGTTTTAGACTTAAAATGCTACGAACATAGCAATAGTTAATTTAATATAATTATTTTGTTGGTAAAAAATATAATTATTTTATAAGTATGCACTACTTCATATCTTACTGATAATAATTATGTAGCTTGTATTTTATAATCAATTCAAATTTTTTCTTTCCTACAAAAACCAATTTTGATGGCTTCTTAATACTTATCTTTTTACTTAATCAAGTATTCCTTGGAGAAGTTAATGTTTATAACTATATATTTTACATTGAAACTTTAAAAAAAAAAGTAAAAGATAAAAATAATAATTTAGAAATTAATACACATTTTTATTTTTTTAAAAAAATTATTTATTCTAAAAAAAATCAATAGTAACTTACCTATTTTGAATTGAGCAGGAATATTATTTATAAATAAAATTTTAATGAGCTATATTCGATTAAGTTTGAGCTCAGTTTAAGTTTAAACCAATTTAAATTTGAATATGATTTGATATTCAATAAGCTCAAGTTTTATATAATAATTCCAAAGCGAGTGAAATTTATAGAGAAGTTGAGAAGAAGGTGGGGTTATTGTGACTACTTTTATGTAGATAATGTTGGAGTGGGGGGATTAGCACTACGAGAGAGGGATCATCTCAAAATTAGGATCTTATGGTCTGATCCTAGTTTTATTCACATTGAAATTAGGAATTCTCCAAATATGAAGGTTTAGAGACACTCCTTTTTATATGGGAGCCTGTATCGAGAGAATAAGGATGAAGTATATGGAAAATGGTTACTGCTAAAGTCAATTGAATTCGGGAATTGGTGTTGTATGGGGGATCTTAATGCAATTTTCTCTCAGGAAGAAAAGCAAGGGGGTAGAGAAGTAACAGAAAAAGGAGTGGTAAGCTTTGTTAATTGGATAGAGGAAGCAGAACCGCTTGACATAGGTTTTGTGGTTCAAGATTCACTTGGTACAATAAAAAAGGAGATGGTAGAAGAATATGGTAGAGGTTAGACAGAGTTCTCTCTAATAGTAATTGGAGATTGGAGTTTAGAAATGCATCTGTTATTCATGGGGATTTAATTGGATCAGACCATTGTGCTATTATTCTGAAGTTAGAAGCGAAAAAGCAAAATTTTATTGGGAGGGAGGGGGGGTGCATTCGTTTTGAAGATAAATGAACCATGAAGGAAAACTAGAAAGAAGTGTTAAACAATGTTTGGCCAACAGAAGAGAGAGTTCAAACAGTAGACGGTCTTTGGCAAAAGCTTAAGAATTATAATGTTTTTCCCAATGAGTGGAATAGGACTATTGCGAGCAATAGTAGACAGAAAATTGATGCCTTTAAAATCAGCTAGAAAGATTGTATAAGTCTCACCCCTCAAAAGAAGTAGTTAATCAAGAAAATATTTTGTTAAAAGTGATAGAAAAATTATGGGAAAAAGAGGAAGTAGTCTGGAAGCAGAGGTCTAGGGATTAATGGCTCAACAAAGGGGATAGGAACACTAGATATTTTCATAACTTTGCCATTCAAAGAAAGCAGAGATAGGCCATAGTTCAACTTGAGTCAAAAGGCAGCTTACTAGTTGAGTGTGATAGAGGAATTGAAAGAAAAATCTTTTTTTTTTTCAAAAAGTTGTTCACTTCTGAGATTTCTAGAGATTTTGGGGAGGCCTTGGAGGAAATCAAAACCACAGTGTCAATAGAGATGAATAAAGAATTGATGAAGCCAGTCACTGATGCAAAAGTTGTTAAAGAAGTTCATTCTTTGGGAGAGTTTAAATCTCTAGGATCTTATGGTTTTAATGGGCACTTGTTTTGCAAAGCTTGGAAGAAAATAGGATTTGATGTGTTAAAAGCAGTGCAAAATTTTTTCCTAACTAAAAGCATGTCAGATGATATTAACAAAATCTTCATTACTTTGATTCCCAAATGTCAAGCTCCTACAAAGGTATGGCAATTCATACCTATATCCTTATTCTCCTTCATGTATAAAATTATATAAAAAATTATGGTGTCCAAACTTAAACCTTGGATGAAATTTTTTATTAATAAATCTCATTTTGCATTTTTATCTGATCGTTGTATCCAAGATAGTATTCTTCTTGCCCATGAGTCCCTCTATGCTTTCAAAAAGCAATGTAAGAAAAAGGAAGGGCACTGTGTTATTAAATTGGATATGCATAAAGCTTATAATAGGATAGAGTGGAATTTTCTTATAAAGCTGATGAGAAGAATGGGGTTTGGTGAAAATTTTATTCAGATTATATTTTAGTGCATTTCCATAGTGAAATATGTTGTCTTGGTAAATAAAAAACTGACAAGGTACTTCTAACTTTCTAGAGGGCTTAGATAGGGAGATATCGTATCTTCATGTTTGTTCTCGCTAGTATCTAATGTCTTTTTTGAGTTACTAAACAAGGAAGTTGAAAGGTGTAATTTAAAGGGATTTAAAATTAACTAGAGGTGTGAGGCTTTGACCCACCTTTTATTTGCTAATGATACCCTGTTATTAGGTAAAGCCTCTAAGAAGGAGATAAGGACTTTAAAGGATATTTTTAACATCTATAGTAAGGCATCAGGGCAAAAGATCATTAAGGATAAGTGCTCTATATTCTTTAGCAAGAAAGTATCTCATGATAAAAAAGGTGTTATTCTAAATAATTTAGGGATAAAGGAATCAAAGGGAGATGATAGATACCTGGGTCTGCCTATAGAATGGAGATCTTCTAAGATAAGGGCTCTAGACTTTATAATTAATAGGTTGAAGAACAGAACTCAATCTTGGCAACATAGCCTCTTAACCCATGTTGGAAGGGGTATGCTATTTAAAGTTGTTCTTTAGGTCATTCCTTTTTATTTAATAGCCTATTTCAAAATTCGTAGATTAGTGTGTTTGAGGATGAAAGTATCGTATCAAATTTCAAGTGGGGTAAAAAAGAAGGTAAAGGCATGATGATGGCTAGCTCGAAGAGAATGACTAGATCTAAGATGGAAGGGGGAGTGGGTTTGACAGACTTTGAAGAGTTCAACACAGCTTTTCTAGGGAAACAAGCATGGAAGCTAGTGACAAGATGTTAATCACCATGGGCAAAAACTATGATGAAAGTATACTACCCCCATGGAGATATATAGAATGCTGATTCAGATAGCATACCTCATTGAGCATGGAAAAGTCTATTAGTAGCTAGAAATCTCATAAGAATAGGAGTTAGAAAGAATATCTAGAGTGGTAATCAAACTCTCTTCTAGTCTGACCCATGGATCCTTAATATGATAACTTATAAGATCAACTCTCAAAAGCTAAGGGGTTTGGCTTGCAGATGTCATTAGGGAGAACATAGAATGGGATACTTAAAAACTCAAAGCTTTATTGATCAATGAGAAGGTAGATGTTGTTATCAAAATCCCAATAAGTGATGAGCATGTTGAAGATGAGTGGGTATAACATTAGGATAAGAATGGGAAGTGATACAGCCCTGCATCAGTTGAGTTTGACAGCAACTAAGGGTTCAGGTTAGCCCAAGCCTTACAAGTGCACTAGTGATAAAAAGCAAATTATACATTATTTTACCCCATATTCTTGATGATTTTACATGTTAATTTGAATTTAATGTGTTTGTTTTAGTGTTTTTAGCTATTTTTAAGCAATCAATTGAATTCCAAAGCTAGGAGGAACTAGTTCAAGTTTCGGGCTTGAAAGACAAAGAAAATGCGCAAAAACATAGCAAAGAATGAAGGCTCAGGGCTTCCTCATAGCCTGCGAGAACAACCCACAAGAAGGTTTAGGCATTGGGAGGGAATCCTCTGTCATAGCCGGCCGCACAGGCCATGACAGTGGGGGTGCAAACCATGGGAGCAAGTCTGGAGAGTGTGTGAGAAGCAGTAGGTTCTCACGGTCCCCGTCACGGGCTGTGATAGGGACCGTGAGAGCTTACTGCCTCACGACCCCAAGGAAAGAAGGTTGTCATGGTCGTTGGCACGGCCCATGATAGGAAGTCCCTAGACTGTGCCAAAGAAGCAGATAAGGAGGGAGAGAAGCCATAGCTTCTCACAGTCTATGTAACCGGCCGTGACAGGGACCGTGAGAGCTTACTGCCTCTCGATCCTAAGAGATTTCCCACAAAGGGCTGGCACTGGCAGTGGGAGCCACTCATGCTAGCATTTTGAGACCTATTTAAAGCATGAAACTTCAAAAAAATAGGAAGGGGAGGGGAGAGAGAGAGAGAGAGAGTGATTAGACAGAGATTGGACTCTTACGATAGAAAACACAATCTACCTTCATTCAAAGAGAATCTAGGGCTTCAGAAACTTACAGAAAATAGATTAAGAAAGGATTTCAAGGCTTGGTTACAGATCATCATCTCAAATTGGAGCTGGAACTTCAGGGATTTAGCTGAAATTTCATTTAGTTTTCATGAACTTCATAAAATTTTGCAATATCTTATCTTTTTCTTGTTCTTTTGATTTGAATATGAATGGATTTCATTTATCTACCCATATTAGATGAGTGTTACTCAGTTGTATGGAGTGATGAATAGTTTGTTCAATGAATGTTTAAGTTATTCATTAAGTTTATCTTTTGATAGTTATTTTGCTGGAAACTAATTGTGATTGCATGATTGTTCTTGATTTGTGTTGTTTAAACTTTACTAGAGATAGAGAGTTTAGACATAGAACACTCAGAAGCTTAATAGATTTGTTGTGTTTGCTAGAGATAGATTCATAAACTACAAGGGTTTTACATATTTTACATGGATGCTTAAGGCTGTTTCTAATTGAATAGGATTGAGCAGAGATTCCCTTTTTATTACTTAGAAATTAGGGATTTAATTACTTGAGAAAGATTTAAACCTAATTTAGTGAAAAATCCCACTTAATGATTAATAGACATATTCATTTGTTTGTTGATTGAATGTACAATTTGAGTAATACGGGACGAAGTCTAGGTAGATGCCTTAATCCATCTGAATTTCCAAATTTGATTGTTGATTTCTTTAGATTTTTTTTTAATTTTAAGTTCAACTTCTTCTTAGTTTCCATAGTTAAAAATTAGTTTCTAAATCCAATGATTATTGTTAGCTAAATAATAGACTAGGAGACTGAGTTGGTGCTTGATCGATTAAACTAATGAGTCCCTTGGGAGAACAATACCGGGACTCACCGATTTTATTTCTTGATACGATTCCGTACACTTGTGGGTGTTGCGGCTGAACGCTCATCAAATTTTTGGCTCCATTGCCAGGGACTTTGTTTTGTTAGATTATGATCAACATTAGCAATAAATTTGACGCTATTGATTTAGCCTTTATTTTCTTTGTATTTAATTTTGTTTTTCTTTTGATGTATTTCAGGTTAGTGCATGACCAGAGCTAGCTCCTCTCAATTGCACCCTTTTAATCCTGAGATTCAACGTATTGGGTGGCAGCTAAAGAGGTTAACTCTAGAAGAAGGTGATCCAACTCTGGGAGAAGCTGGTAATCTACCAATTCTAGACACAGAAGAGGGTGCTCTAGAAGTGAAGATAGCTGATCCTGAGGTAGAGATGGAAGGGAATCAGGGTAGTAATGATATTAGAGGCAATGGAAATAGACGTGCCATAAAAGATGGCAATGAGAATAGAAATAGGAATGGCAATGATCCTCAAGTGCGGAGAACCATGCAATACTTCGCACGGGTAGAATTGAATGATGTTGGAGGTTTGATTAGAAGGCCATAGGTGGACTCCGACAATTTTGAGATCAAGCTGACCATCACCCAGATGATCCAAAACTCCTGTCAGTACAGAGGTTTGGCTCATGAAAATCCTCACACCCACTTGGATGAGTCCATAGAGATTTGTGATACGTTCAAGATGAACGAGGTGTCAGAGGATGCTATCAAATAGAGATTGTTCCCACTTTCCTTTAGGGACAATCCGAAGAAGTGGCTGAAATCTTTTCCAGCCAGACACTTTATCACTTAGGAGCAGTTGGTAGTAGCGTTTCTAGAGAAGTATTTTCCCCAAGCTAAGACTACCAAGCTCCATCAAGAAATCTACTCTTTCTCACAATAAGAGGGGAAATCAATTTATAAAGGCTGGGAAATGTTCAAGGACTTGTTGCTGAAATGTCCACATCATGGGTTTGAGTTGTGGCAACAAGTAGAGAGCTTCACCAATGGCCTCAACTACAATAATAGACAACTCTTGTTGGCATCTGGAGGAGGATAATTGGAGTCAAAGACACCAGAGGAAGTGTGGGACCTTGTTAAGGAGATGTTCGATCCTATTGTCAGTGGTTACCCAACTCATGTGATCAAATAAGGCTAAGGACTCAGGGCATCCATTCCGTAGATGTTGTCACATATTTGACAGCTCTAGTTAAAGCTCTGAATAAGAAGTTTGATATGTTGACCTCGAGCACTTCGAGACATTAAGTGTTGATGTGTGAGAGCTATGGTGGTTATCACCAAGGGCATAAGTGTAACATGCTGGGTTTTTATGGTTCAAGCATCTCAAGTGGGGGTCAGAAGCAAGTTAATTACATGGGAAATATGCAGAAGGGAGGTAATGACCCCTATTCAAATACATATAGTTCTAGGTGGAGAAATCATCCCAAATTTTCATGGAGGAACAACAACGAGCAGAGGGTTCCTCCACTTGGATTCCAGCCAAGAGCTCCTATGCAATAACCAGCTCTTCCATCAAAGGAAAGCGATGTGGGAGAGATTTTGAAAGAGTATATGTTAGCTAAAGATAAAAGACATCAAGCATACGATGTCATGATTAGGAATAACCTGACCTCACTATAGAGACTTGAGACCTAAGTGGGTCAAATTGCCAAAATGTTAAGTGAGTAGCAACCGAGTACATTACCTAGCAACACCACAGTGAACCAAAGAGGGGAGTTAGAGGCTATCAATTTAAGAAGTGGTAGAACAGTGGAAGAAAAAGAAGAGAAAGAGGGGAATGAGGATGTAAAACCTCACCATGTTGAAGTAGAAGTTGAGAAACAAGAGGGAAGCAAGCAAGAGGAGCTACTAAAAGAATCTACACCTGTCAAGAAGTACAAGCCGAGGGTGCCATATCTGGCATGACTATAGAAGGACTGCTTGGATGCACAATTTGGTAAGTTTCTTGAATTGTTTAAGCAAATTCATATTAACATTCCCTTCGCCGAAGCTCTCGCACAAATGGTCAAGTATGCAAAATTTTTTAAAGAGCTTATCTCTAATAAGAGAAGGCTCGAAGAAGTGTCCCTGGCGCATTTGTCCGAGAAGTCTTCGGAAATAATTCAGAGGAGGCTGCCAAAGAAATTACATGACCCCGGTAGCTTCAATATTCCTTTTTTTCATTGGCAATCTTCAAGTTTAGAGGGCATTAGCGGACTTGGGAGCTAGCATTAGTGTAATTCCTTACCATGTTTTTAAAAATCTTGCTATCAGGGAACCAAAGCTAACACAAATAATAATACAACTAGCGAATAAATTTGCCATTTCCCCTAAGGAAATATTTGAGGATGTGTCAGTCAAGGTTGGAGAATTCATATTCCCAATTGATTTTGTTGTGCTGGAAATTAATGATGACACGAATGTCTCTTTAATTCTAGG
>CAOJBK012342667.1:0-15384 GCA_948294925.1 Codiaeum variegatum
CATATTGGCTCAAATTGACTAAGTAATTAGTCAACAAGTCAATGTAATTAGCACATGAAATTAGTAAGAGTCATCTTTGCTAAATAATTAATCAAATCTCAGGTAATTAATTATCATCTTAGTCCAAAGTCATTTCAATTAGTAATACCCATTTGTATCTCATACAAACTAAGACATAATTGAAATTTTCCTTTTGTGAATTGAACATAAAGATATGCTAGGATTCTTGTAAATTTAATTATATATTCAATTCTATCATCATTAACAATTAATTAAACTCTTTAATTAATTATTAATATGATACATACAAGTTAATGGGAATCACCATTTGGTATGTGACTTACTAGGTTCATGTTCTAATTGTTAATGGGATAAAGAAAACTCTTTTCTTCCCACCAAGTGTGTTAACCTAATTCCACACTTAGTCCCATAAGTCGTGAGTGACATCTAGCATAACATATCATGACTATCCAATTAGAAATGAATGTCAGTGATCATATCCTTAACATAAACATGGACCTTTCGATCATAATTACCATGCACTCAAATCCCTTCATTATGGATTCCTGATCTCAGCTAGGGTCATGGAAGAAGTCAAACCCTATATGCTAGATCATATGACCTCTATGTGGTATGAGTTCTCGATAAACCGATTACTACTAAAAACTCTTTTTAGTGAACCTTTCCACTATGGCCAAAGATTTGCATATCAAGAATAACCAGAAGTCATAGGAGTCCTTCCTTGGTTATCCAAGTTAATGAAGTCTTTCTTGGTTAAACATTTATCCTAACATACCACTGATTATGGCCACCACATGCCATATACTAATACGTGACTAGCATTGGTATGTAAGCAGTAACAAACCATAGCCACCAATATGTCAGATAACATGTCACCTCAAGTTTAAGGATTATATGCACAATCATGATCTAGATGATGATATATTGACTAGTAGGTAATGACCTATGTATCCATCATCTAACATCATTGTTCAGCTTACTCATCTCATGAGTGCACAGGTGTTGTCACGACATCACATGTCTGTAGCATGAGACTCACTACCTCCATACTAATAAGTATCTCATACTTATCATGGATGACAACAGAGGTGATGGTCGTCCGAATTAATAGCGTCCCTACCAACAATCCTATGACCATGAACAACCTTTAAAGCATCGATTAAAAGAATAATCAGTCATTCATATTCTCTAACTTTTTGAGAATAGATTCCCTATAGAATACTTAAGGGACATATATACATTCGATACTAGGAATGTATCCACTTGAAGAACATATATACTAAAGCCAGTTAGGTTTTCGTTTACATTCACATGTTGAGTGTAAGCTCTAGGGCATACACTGCTAACAAGGCTAACCTGGCTATTCCAGTTGAAAAAGTCAGGTATTTTAATTCTTTCAAGAATCTTTTGGACTTGAGTACAGAAGAGGCTTCTGGTATGGTGATGGACGATTTAGTGGACTTATCTATCACGGTTGATATGTTTTGGGAGGAAGAGAATCTAGATGATGTAGTTTGGAAGGCTATACAGCTGAAAGCTTATGCGTTTTGTTTAACGACTAAGTATATTTTTGTGTTCCCAAGTGGATAGGGCGATACGTGGGTGGCTGAGCTGATACTCCAGATGGGTGTAGGAAAATCAATTACTGGCATGATTTTAACTGAGACACTGCTGAGACTTGATTGCCATTTCAACTCAAGAAAGCCTTGAACTATTAGTCCTATTCTACATTAGAAACTTGAGTTATTTTACTACCATTTTGCTTTATTATTTATGAAGCAATTATGACCCTTGTGTTTTCTTTCACATTTGGCTGAGAGACCATCTTAAAATTTTTCCTAGTCTTGAGAAGAAATATTATTATTCTGCATCTTGGTATCATAATAGAAAGATGGTCATCCGCTTTGATACTAAAAGGACTAGATTAGCTGGCTGATGGAACTTAACTCTTCAGACTTACTTTGAAGACCCGATTAGTATCCGATCAAGCACATCATGACAAAGAGATGGGGATTCAAGTATGTGTACTTGCTTGGCATGAAAGAGGTGACATGGTACTAAGGAACTAGAGTCCTTCGATAAATGGGACATGATCAAAATGTGACACCAGATGATGCTCTTTTCGAGGCTTTTGTAGTGAATGCTAGAGCAAATAGGGCAATCACTAAAGGTTGGATTCAAGGATGCTAGTCCTAACTGATGATTATGTCAAGTTTCCAGAGTACTTAGACTGGTGGATTGAGACACGTTGGCCAAGAGAGAAAGAAAAGTGTTATGACATTCTGATTAAGATTGAGGAGTGAGTATGTGCTTAGACTAGGCATTTTGGTAATAAGGTTAGGTTAGACTAGACCTTTTTTTATTGCTTTGATTTCTTTTTGATGTCACGAATATTTTAAGATTTTACTTTAGATGTTCCATAAATAAAACCTGAATAAAATGCATTTAAAAAAAAATAAACTCTTATTTTTACCTAGACTACTTTTTAAGGTTTTCAATCTAGCGAGCTGCCTTAAATGTTGTCTAGACATCCTTTTTCAATTTTCAGTTTAGCATGTTATACCCTAATTTCACCTTACGGGTTTCATTCTTTTTTCTGATTTTTATTTTCTTTTGCTTTTGCATGCATGTTAAGGAGTCCAAAATGATAATGACAATGAAAAATACTTAAACATGTAAATTTCATTAGATGATTTGAACTGTCCCATACGAGCTGCCTACGTATCTCCTCACAATAGATTTTTGATAATGAATAACATAATGATTTTTGGAGAACCAGGTCCATGTAGTTTTTGTTACAGTAATGTGATGCAAGATGTATGCTTATGCAATAAGAACACTAAATGTAGTACTTCTTGAACTGATCAAGATTTCTAGGATGACTGAAATCATTTCCATTGATGTTCATCAGAATGAAACCTATGCTTGACATGATTTTTTTATGATGAAGGGCCTACTCCAAGGAGGTATGAATTTTCCCCTAGGGTCTTGTCTAGGTTGTCTTATTTCTTTTAAGACAAGGTCACCTTATTGAAGCTCGCGGTCCTTGACTTTCTTGTTGAAATGCCTTGCTAGTCTCAATTGATAGTTCTGAGTCTAGTGAAGGGCTTCTAACCTTTTCTCATCGATCAGGTTTAGTTAATTGTAGTAGGCCTGCTGTCAGTCAAGTTTAGTGATATGAGCTTCTTAGTGAACTGTTGCTGATTGGATTTCCAGTTCTATAGGTAAGACTGCCTCCATTCCATATACTCATGAGTAAGACGTAGCTTTGGTAACTGAGTTGTATGAGGTTCTGTACCCAAGAAGGGAATTTGGTAAGTGAAGATGCCAACCTTTGTGATTACTAATCATCTTCTGAAGGATGTTCATAAGTGCCTTATTTGCAACTTTAACTTCTCCATTGGTTTGAGATCTATAAGGAGAAGACCTGTGGTGTTGTATCCTCTCCTTTTGTAAGAGAGCAACTACCACTTTCTAGAAGTGAGAGCCATTATCTGAGATGATCATAAATGGAACACCATACCTGGTGGTAATGTTTATTTTGATGAATTGTGCCACCCTTTTCTGAGTCAAGAGTTTGAGAGGGAGTAGCTTCTATCCACTTGGTGAAGTAGTCGATGGCCACTAGAATGTACTCATGACTAGCAGAGGACTTTGGTGTGATCTTGCCAATAATGTCAATACCCTATATGGCGAAGGGCCAAAGGGTTATGATTGGATTAAGTAGTGATGTTGAAAGTTTCTGAAGCTTGGTATAAATATGACATTTATGACTTTTCTAAACGAATTGTGTATAATCTCTATTCATTGTGTGCCAATAATATCTTTAGTTCATGATTTTATGTGATAATACCTATCCATTCATGTTGGTGCCTTCTTCCCCTCCATGTACTTATTCCATGATTTTGAGAGCCTCCTCTTCAAAAACACATCTCAAGTGAATACCACTCTAGGTTTTCTTATAAAGGATGTCTCCCCTTGGGATGTAAATACTGGCCAGTTATTTTAAAGTTCTTCTTTCTGATTTGGAGGCTCCCTCTAGATAGAGGCCCTTTGCTAGGTAATTATAAATGTCCCAAACTAAGGTTTCTATTCAACTTCTTGGATGTTCAAGTAGTGGTATTAGTAGCTAGGTTCATGCTTGATGCTTATGGAAATAGGACGGATACAAAATCCATCACGTATTTCTATCATTGATGCGATGGTTACAGTGCATTGGTAAACCTGTTTTGTGTTCATAGTAAGTAATGAAAAGATAAAGTATCTAAATTGGCTACCAACTCTTCAAGTCGCTTATGGTAAGGAACCAAATGCTCTTCTTTAATTTTCCATCTTCCCAATGCTTGAGAGACTATTAGGTTGGAATCCTTATATACTTCCAAGTTCTTGATACCAATTTTCATGGAAGTTTCTAATCTAGAGACACAAGCTTCATATTCAGCTTCATTGTTTTTTACCTCAAAATCAAGTTTGATTGCTAAGGGTAAACTTTCGCTGGTAGGTGTAAGGAACACCATTTAAGTTCCATATCCTTTGTAAGGAACACCATTCAAGTTCCATATCCTTTATTGTTGGCTCCACCATTAAAGAAAAGCATCCAAGTTTCTTTTTGAAGGAACAAAATATCTTCATTAGGGAATTCAAGTTCTTCCCAATGATCATTTGTCGAGGCTCCAGCCAGTTGATCAGCAATGACACGGTCGTTAATAGTTTTCCTTTGTACATACTTGAGGTAATAAGTTGTCAAGACTGCCATCCATCTAGCTACCATACTATTGAGGATATGTCTTTCTATGAGGAACTTAAGGGGACTTTTATCAGTAAGGACATGTGTGATGTATGCCCCCAAGTCATGTCTCAACTTATGACATACCTATACCAGAGCCTGGCAAAGCTTTTTAATGTAACTGTACTTGTGATCATGTACTAGAATCCTCTTTCTCAGATAATAAATGGCATTTTCTTTGTGGGAATTTGGTGCTAAAATAGCCCCCATAGCTTCATCAGTGACTGTGAGATAAAGCAATAAAGGTTTGCCAGGCCTTGAAGGTTATAAGATTGGTGAATTCAAAAGATATTATTTGATCTGCTCAAAAGCTTCTTGGCATTCCTTTTTCCACTACTTGGAGGAACTCTTCTTTAATAAATTGAATATGGGACCATAGTGTCAGCTAGTTGATGAATGAAGTGGCTGATGTATTGGAGGTGACCAAGGAATCCTCTTATCTCCTTTTTTGTCTTAGGAGGAAGCATCACAAGGATGGATTTGGATTTTGCATGATCAATTTTGATTCCCTTCTTACTGATTATATAGCCAAGGAACAATCCAGATGAGGCTCTAAATATGCACTTTGTAGGATTGAGTTTTAAGATTGTTTTGGCAAAGTCTAAGGAAGAACTTTTCCAGTGCTTGTAGGTGTTGTTTAGCAGTGGTCCCTTAGACAATCATGTCATCAACATATACTTCCACGTCTCGGTGCATCATGTAATGGAAGATAGTGGTTGCCATCCTCTGGAAGGTAGCTTCAACATTCTTTAGTCTAAATGGTATTACTCTGTAATAAGTACCCCATTCTATTATGAAGGACGTTTTCTCTTTGTCAGGAGGATGTACCAAGATTTGGTTGTATCTGATGACTAGATCAATTAAGGAACCTATTTCTAACCTCACTAGTATGTCTACCAATAGATCAATATGAGGTAGAGGAAAATCATCTTTAGGAAAAACCTTATTCATATCTCGGTAATCCATATACATTCTGACTTTTCCATCCTTATTTGATACTGGGACAATGTTAGCCATCCAGGATGGGTAACTGAATGGTTCTATGAGCTGATGTGATAACTGTTTAGCCATCTCTTCCTTGATCGGGAGGGACCATACCACTTTCATATGCCTTAGCTTCTGTTTGATAGGCTTATAGCCTGGATAAGTGGGAATTTCATGGATGGTGATGCTCGACTCAAGATTGGTCATGTCACTAGGCTTCTAAGCGAAGCAATCTTTGAATCTCTTAATGATTGATTCAATGTCCTATCTGTTTGAGCATGTAGATGCAATGAATGTAGTTTTTGGAATGTCATGAGTTCCAATATTAATGGGCTCTTTAACTACATCTTTTATTTATTTTGTTGTTCTTTTTTTCTATAACATTAAGGTCAGTTTCAATAGTTGCAACATCAAAATAAAATAAGGAGATAGGATCGTATAAGGAAAACTTGCTCATTCTATTGATTTTAATAGGTGAAAGGTCCATAATTACTTCATACTATAAATTAAAGCCTAATGGTCCAGTTACATCGTCAGAGGACTCTAAGGTTTAAGAAGACTCAGATGTCTTAGACTCATAATCAGTCATAATTGGTTGGTAGAGACTTGCTTTGAAGGAACAATTGTTGGGCCGGCTTGATCAAGGTAGAAAGGTCGGTGTTTTCCTCCTTGTCTGAAAGAACAACTATTTCATCAAAGAGGCTAGCTTCCATAGTCTCGTCCCAATCTTGACTTAAGAAATAGACTGAATGGCAATCTTCAGGTAGCAGCTTTATATTAGAAAAGACTTCAAAGCTAGGAATAGTGATACAAGTCACAGGGTAGACCCAAGGTAAGAAATTGTCTCTCCCTCTTTCAAAAAGTAAACATTAAGAGTCTTAAAGTAAGGCCTCATAAGGTATTCATACTCCCCTCCACTTTTAAGTGTAGCAGACTTTTCTCAGGCTTTGGCCTTTTCTTCCTCAATTTCATCCTCTGTTGGATGATAGCCCAAACCGAAAGGTGGTGTGGAAAATGTGTACTCGTCAAAGGAGTTGATCCCTTGTTGATTCTTGCACAAGCCCATTCTAGGAAATTAAGCCATTTTCTTCATAATATTAGCAATCATGGGATTGCTATATGGATCAAAGTCAAGTGAGATTGCCTCCTTTAGATTTTCAGCAGTTTCAATAAACTAAAAAAATGAGAAGCCAGATAAAGGATATGTTGGCAACTCATGTCTGATTTCTAGAATAGGAACAGTGTAAGGACTTAAAATTTCCTAACATGTCAGTTTTGATAGTGACCACCCCATTTTTAATGGAAATTTGACCCTTTGGTGCAAGGTAGAGGGCACTACCTAGCTTGATGAATCTATGGCCTTCCAAGAAGTAAGTTGAAATATGAAGGCACATCAATGATCTGAAAGAGGACTTTAAAACTTGTAGGACCCATGAATACTTTCAGAGTTACCATACCCAAAACTTCTCTTTTGGAGTTCTCACAGCCCTTACTATTTGACCAGAGAGAGTGAAATCAACAACTTCCAACCCCCAGCAACTTGCTACTTTAAGTGGGCATACATTCAGAGAAAACTCATTGTTAATAAGAGCCACTGGGACAATCTTTTTTTTTTTGCTGATAACAATAATGTAAAGAGAATTATTATGAGGTCCCCCAGGTGGAATCTCATCATCAGTGAAAGAAATGGATGCTCCTTTTGCAACAGTTGTAATAAAAGCCACTAAAGTATATGGAGAAATGTCAATTGGAGCCTGGCACTAATTCAAAGCCTTAAAAAGAGGTTGACGATGAGGATAAGATGACATTATTAGACTCCAAATTGAAATATTGGCTTGGATCTTCTTGAGTTGTTTTAATAAGGGGTCTTCTTTTAGTTCGAGAGTACTCATGGGTGGAGCCACTAGTTGGCTGGTTTGGAATGAAGCAGCAAGTGCTTGTACAAATCTCCCACTCCAGTTGATAATATCAGTTTCTACCCTCATATTGGTCAAGTCTATGATACAACTAAAGTTATCTTGGATAGACTTTCCTAAGAAAGATAGGTCATCCATGGTAAAAGAGTAATAATGCGAGATAGACTTCCCTAAAGAAGGTAGGTCATCTATGGAATAGTGATAATAACTCAATGGCTTATCAGCAACATAAATCATATGGGTAGAATCTCCTTCTTTAAATTCCACCAATAGATGTTTGGTAAAAAGGTAGGCATGAGGAGCTCTTTAGAATAAATTGGATCTTGGATACGATGTCTAAGGGCCTTACAGTTGTCATTTTATGGTCGAGCCTTTGGTGATAATCACACCTCTCATTCATGTTGAAATTTTTGGGAAATGTGTTAGGAATGGGCTTTGGTTCTAATGGTGTGATAGCCCCACCGTCCAAACACTTCTTGTAGATGGCACTGAGAGGAAATCCACCCAAATCATAAAATTTTATCCTTTCCAACTGAATTGGCTTACAAGCAGAAATGACATTGACTTCCCCCTCTTTTTTGGTGGCATTCCCTCAGTGGACATGCCTTTTGAATCTAGAAGAGGAAGTTTTGGAGTCATCTTTAATGTAGCCAGTAAGTATCTATCTTCAATATGAGAGGCATTAGAAATCAAAGCTTTTAAGCTTGGTAAATACTATGTAATTAGTCTATCTCGATACACAGGGAGCAAGTTTTTTACAACAATATCAACTTGTTCGGATTCAGTTGGTCTGTTTACCATTTGTGAAGGTTTCTTCCTCCACCTTGTAATGAATGAGGAAAAGGTTTCTTTGGGGTTTTGTTTAGTGGTTTCAAGATCTCCTCTGTTAATGTCAAATTCAACATCATAATTATACTATTTTACAAAAATATTACAAATGGACTCCCAAGTCCATTTTTAGGAATCATTTAAATCTACAAACCATCTTAGGGAAGCACCAAAAAGCGACTGTTGGAATAACTGAGTAAGGAACTCACCATCTACACCCAAGGGACGAAGGGCACCATTATAGATCTTGAGGTGGGTTTTGGGGTAGGTGGCAATGTCAAATTTCTCAAAAAATAGGCATCTGGAACATTAGAGGCAGCTTTACATTTGGGAAAAAGTTGAGGGATTTGACATTGACCATGTCATCTCTCTTCTTGATAGTGTTCAAAGTTTTCTAGATCTCTTTATACCTTTCAAGCATAACCTTGATGAGAGGATGGTTTTGAGCCCCCTTTTGGAAAAGATCCGTAAGAGGGGCTGCTGGTGTAGCAACCCTAAGATCATTTGGTGGAGAGATGACAATAACATCTTCTACCACAAGCTCCTTACTAGAGTTGGAGGAGGTAGATGCATTGTTGGTTAGCTGGATGCCTATATGGGCCATCAAAGCTTGGACCTTTCCCAGGATAGTCTATTCTTGGGCTTGAATCAAGGAGGTCATGGTCTCTTCTTGTTTCTTAAGAGCCTCATCTTGTTTCCTCATTCTCTCAGTTAACATTGTAGTAGTGTTGCCCTGAGGGGCAGTGGCATCAGCAATTGTAGGGTTGGGTGCATGCTCGTTGGACATGTTTTCCTTTGGATGAAAAGAAATGGGGTATCAACATTGTTTGTAAAGTTTGACCATAACATACAAGGTGTATGATTTTTTAACCAAGGTGGTGGTAAGAGAATCATTTTGGAACTTTCCACTTTGCTTAGGTTTCTTATGTAGTAATGCATGCATGAAAGAAAATGGTTTTATGATGATAGGATTATATTCATGATTATGGTACATGGGACCTAGGGTCTCTAATAATTACATGAGGCTTGATGGTTTGAAAGGTTACCCAGTGACTAGATATGTAATATACCTAACCACATGTGAATTAAAGAGATTCATGTGGCTCTAGCGGCTACGTGCAACCTCGTTATCCCAACTGAAAGGATTAATGAGCACTCCTTGGGGTAGATGATTTCACTATCGGCAAAGCAGTTCCAAGGAGGAAATCTCATTCAATGTTACTTTTTATCCTTGTTTTCCTAGAGATAGGGGTGCATGAAACCAACTTCATATGAATTTAGAGCCAAAAAATGTTTTGTATCAAAAATAGTCTACTTAGTTTTATCAGTTTTAAATGCTCCCAGTGGAGTCGCTAGATTGTGAGGCCCCACCCTGGAGCGCGATGCATGCCTCAAGCTTTTGGCTTTTAGGAAACCAATCAAGAAAGGAAGGATTTCATGTTGAGTCAATTTCGAGTCTCATGTAAGGAGAACCCCCTATGGGCCTGTTAGGTGTAAGGTATGTGTTGTAAGTTGCCACTTAATTCTTTTGAAAAATTTTTCATTTTATGGTGATTAAGAAACCATTTTGATTGTTAACTCCATAAAAATATTATTTTTCCATTTGGAAAAGAAACAAGCCTCGAACCAAAAGATGGATTCATAGATTCGTGATTGATAAAAATTAGATTTTTTAGAAAATATGAATTTCCTACACTTTTGGCTCTAAATCATATGAGTTTGATAAAAATAAATTTCATGTATGCATGGACAATTATTGAATGATGCATGAATAGATATTGCAATTAAATAATGATACATGTAAAAGAAATATTATGATAGAATGAAAAGGGCAAAGAATAAGAGAAAGCATAAACAAAGCAATTAAATGAAATAGGGGTCTCTCCTCTTACTAGATCGGTACTAGGGAGAACACACATCCCCAAACAACAAATAAACAAAAATAATGAAATAGCTAAACTGAAATAAAAATAAAAATAGACATAGAAGGGATCCCTCCTCATGCCATAAAGCATAGAAAGGGCACACTTTTCCTTTTAAAGCAATTATAACAATGGAACAGTAATGATAATAGCAAAATAATAACAACAACAATACAAATAAAAATAAAATAAACAAAATAAATAATAAAAAAAAGATAAATAGGCAGATCTATTCCACTAATAATAGACATGTTAGGAAATAAATCGGACGGATTCCTCCATTGACAATTGCATGCAAAGAAAGAATCGCATTGTCTTAAAAAGGAATGAAAAATAATAAAAAGAATTTAAAAATTGGAGTTGAAGTCTTGAACTGGCTTGTTGGAGTATCCCTTGATGGGAATCATACCCATGCCATTCTCCCTTCTTATGAAGGGTTGGGGGTTGTTTGATTGACATTGGGGGTTTGGTTTAGAAGATAATTTTTTTTTAATTTTATAAAAACATTAACTCGATAGGTATTTAATCAGTTCAGTTTTGATTAAAAGAAAATGATTTTGATATGAAATTCCTAGTCAGGTTTAGGATTTAGAAAGAAAAACTAAAAGGATTAAGAAATATTCTTTGCTTTTCTTCACTTCAGAATGGGAGGATTGGATGGCTTAAGGAAACCACAATGAGTCCCTATAGTGCTTGGGAATGATTCTGGGTGAGTAATTGGACAGAGGTTCGGGTCTTAAGGTTTTCTAGTGGAAAATGTGGAAGAGTATTAGAGTAGAAAAGTTTTTTTTTTGTCAAAATAGTGACTGGAGGGTCCTATTTATAGGAAAAAATTGACTTGGTCTGTAAGAAAAGGTCACGCACATGTAGGAGGGGTCAAATGCACGCGGGGAAGCCAACGCACATACGGATGAGCTAGCACACACAGGGATGAGCTAGCGCGCACGCATAGAAACATGCTTACACATGGAGCAGCCTGCGTGCACGGGTGCTCTCTGTGCACACCTGATGCTCTCTGTGCATACTCGGTGCTCTCCGCTCGCACGCATGCCACACACAGTCTGGTTTTGTCTAACTCGATTCAATTTTTCTGACTTTTTGTGTTCGTTTTAAGTCTGATTTCAGTCTAGTTTGGGTCTGTGGGCTCATATTAATAGCCTAGTTTTGTTGGTGTAAAAATAAGGGTTCACAGAGATAAAATAGCAACTAGTTTACTTCATTTACTGGCTGTTTCAACTACTAACTAGCTAGCAGATTGTCTTACCAAGCCATTGCCTCCTGCATTGTTTCAACAATCCATCAGTAGTTATATAGCACAACTAGTATAACTACTGCAACTTGCATAATAGTTCCAAGTTGCATAACTGTTTCTAGTGTAGAGGAGTTGAGTTTGTTAGAGGAGCTTATTTAGTTAGTCCTAACTCTATATAAACCATTTTGTATGCTACTGATTGAATCACATGGAAGAAATGAATTTCATTTTTGTTATTTTTCTCATTAAGTAGTATAGATTATATTTTAGGTTATATTTTTTAAAAAATAATTTTTATAATTTATTTATAAAAAATAGTTTTTATATTTTGATTTTTTTTAATATTTCATGAACGTATCGTCTTTATTATATGACCTAAAAATATCAATATTTTTTTAAAGTTAAAATTCTCATCCATCATTATATAACTTTAGGGCCCAGATCCTTCTAGGCCCATTTTGGGTAGACCCGTATCAGTAGCCCCCTTTGTTCATAAGAGGATGAAGAATCCTTCGAACTGGAATCCTCTGTTTGAACAAGAATGTTATTTCGCAGTCCATGCTTCGCATTTTCTTTGTCTTCGAAGGAAACGCTTCGCATCTTTATTCAAAGGAAATGCTTTGCATCTTTCTTCGAAGGATATGCTTCGCATTTTTTTCTTCGAGGTCTTATATGCGACGAACAACAGTACTTTATGCCAAGTGTATCGCTTTCTCTTGTAAAACTCTGCCACGTGTCACGCATTAATTTTGTAATGGTTGAGAAGATGAAAGGTCTTCTAGAAGGTCTTTATATACCCCTATTTAGACCTGTCATTTTCTTCTTTATACCCCTATTTAGACCTGTCATTTTCTTCTTTCTAATTTCTCTGAAATTTGCTTCTTCTTCATTGTTCTTCTTCAAAAAGCTTTCTTCTTCGTCCTTTCTCTTCAAGCTTTCTGTTCAAATGGCCAAAACATGTCCTGCTTCCAAAACTTCTTCACTTAGTAGAGAGGAATTCATTGTTTCCTCTTTAGTTCCAGCCTGGCAACAAATCATACCCAAGTCCAAAGTGAACTGGGAAGTAGTTTAGGCCAATCTGGACCATATTTCTTCTGTATCTTCTCTTACATTTCCCTCTCCTGATCACCGTATCTATCACAATGATCCAGCCTTCAACATTTCGATTGGCCGGAGGGATTATGTCCTCTTTTATGAGCAAATGACGCAAGGCCTCCTTCTGCCTCCATCTGAATTTTTCTGCAAAGTGTTTAATCACTTTGGTGTTCTTCCGTTCACCCTCACCCCCAACTCAATCCTGGACATCCATTCATTTGAGGTACTCTGTTACTACTTAGGGATCCATTCTCCCTCGGTGGAGTTGTTCTAGCCCTTCTACCAATTCTCTTCCAGCCAAGGGGATACAGACATATTTATGTCCTCAGGGAGGCCAAATAGGCTCTTCACTTCCAAGCCAAACAAAGCCGATGAATGGAAGCAAATGTTTTTTTTGCCTTCGTTACACCGGTGACCAGGAAGAGAGGCTGGACTTTGATGGTGATTACCGCGAGCCCCACAAACTCTCAGTCGATCCACCTTTGACCGATGATGACAAGAGGGAGCTTTTGTTGCTAATTAGCATTGGAGGGCTAGTGAACTTGGAAAGGATATGGAAGAGCAGCTTTCTCCTTGACAGAGATGGGCATCCCACTATTTCCACATGATCGAAGCCCTACTTGGTAAGTGACCTAACGAACATCATTTCAATATATACTCCTTGTTAGCCTTATAACACTTGTTTCTTTTGCAGAAAAACCCTTAAAGCCGGTTAATAAAGACCTGTGGCTGATTCTTGGGATGGGCAATCCCAAGGAAAGGGTTCCTACACTCCTTCCTCAACTGACAGGGGTCGTACTAGTGCGAGACATGCAAACAGGACAGCTTCATCCTCGCACCACAAGGAAAATTCAGAGGGTCATTCTATGCCTTCACCTTTAAGAAGCAAACTTTCCCCATATGTTTGTTTATTATTTGGACATGCTAGACTCGAGGGGCAAGGGGACTACTTCCAAGGCTACCAAGGCTTCGAAGGAACATCCTATAGCTCCTCCCGCCCTACTCTAAACTGCAAGGTTGTGGTTCAAGAAGAGGACGAGGAACGTCCTAGCCCTAAGGTGGCTAAGTATAAATTGGGGAAGGCTACCAAGTCACTAGTTTTGAAGATCTAGCCACCAAGGCCTGCCTCAACTTCTTCCCTTACCTCTACACCAACTACTGAGGCTGCATCAACGACCATACCCTCTTCTTCAACTCGCCCCAAATGACTATTTGGCTTCGAGAAGAAGAGGAAGTTTGCCTCTCTACAACCACATAAGGAATTTGAGAAAAGGATACTCCAGGTGCCTCGATTCGAGAAGTTGCCGAGGGACGTGATAGGGATGATGGAATCCCTCTCCAAAGATCAGGGTGAGTTTGATCGGTATCTGGCAAACTTCTACCATAACTGCACCCTCCCATTTAATGATTAATTGACATATTCATTGGTTTGTTAATTGAATATACATATTTAGTTAATAAGAGTCGAGGTCTAGGTAGATACTTTAATTCATTTTAATTTTCAGATTTGATTCTTCAATTTCTTTAGATTTTGTTAAGTGCAAGTTCAGTTAGTTTTTAAGGTTTTCATAGTTTAAAATTTAGTTCCTAAATCCCAAAAATTATTATGAGCTAGATAATAGATTAGGAGACTGAGTTGATGCTTGATCGAATAAACCAATGAATCCCTTGGGAGAACGACATCGGGACTTGTCAATTTTACTACTTGATATGATCCCATGGATTTGCAGGTGTTGCTGCTGAATGCGATCAGCCAAGTTATATCCCCTGGCCAATGCCTTAGCGTTGCTGGCATAGTTCAACTTCTGGAAATGGTCTGATTGAAGATAAGCCTCCAGTAAACTCTACCTACCAAATTCCAAGGCATTAGCCCTTAAAAATTTGAGATCCAGGGTCTGCTTAACTTGAGCATACTCCTTGAGGAGCCTATGTTTTCTCTCCTGGGTCTTATTTAACTTTGATTATTTTTCATCTGCAGCTTCCCTCTCCACCTTCAACGCATCCTCTAGCTATTTAGTAGAGGTGGTAAGGGTATCCACTTACCCCTTCAGGTGGCCAGCTTCATCCATTATTGCATTCTCTCCATCCTTAGCCAAGCGAACCTCCTCCTGAGCCTGGTCCATCTTCTTACGTTCCTCCACCTAGGAACGCCTAAACTCCCCAGCTTGTGCCAAGGCCTGTCTCGCCTCCTCTCGAGCCTTTTATAAGTCAGACTCTAGTTTCCCTCACTGTTGAATGACCTCCTACAATAAATGTTTTCTCTAAGTCAGAAAATAAAGAAAGACTTAAAAGGGACAAGGCTAAACGAACAAAAGATAAATAGTTACACTTAGCCTTGTGCCTCTGGCTAAGAGAGGAGCTAGGACACTACAAGAAAAATTGAAGAGAAAAAAATGGTTTTGAAAAAAAAAAAAAAAAAAAAAAATAAAAAAAAAAAAAAAAAAAAAAAAAAAAAAAAAAAAATAAAAATAAAAAAAAAAAAAAAAATAAAAAAAAAAATAAAAAAAAAAAAAAAAAAAAAAATAAATTATTTTAAATTAATTAATTTTATTTATATTAATTTTTTATTTTTTTTTTAAT
>CAOJBK012342968.1:0-11854 GCA_948294925.1 Codiaeum variegatum
ATCACAATAATTTTTTATTGTTTTGCCTTTCTTTAATCGAAAAATATTTAATAGTATATATATACTCTTTTAGAGATTAATGACTCTCATCTTAAAATTTCATTCATAATTTAATTATGAGCTTAAATAAATAGCTACTAAAATTTTTGTGGTGAAAAATTAGAATTATAAAAATTTTCAGGGATTAAATTGTAATTAAAATTTATTTTCGAATGAGGAAAATAAAATCAGGCTAAAATGAAAATCTCTTTTTATTTTCGAATGAGGAAAATAAAATTTTAAAAAGTTTTAGATAAAAAATTTTACAAGAAGTATTTTAATATTACAAATGCAATGTGGTGCTGTCCAAGTGTAGGAAAAGTTAAATGCAACATTAATGCCGGTGTTTTTGCACCAGCTGAATTTAGCACTGGTGTAACTATTTTAAGGGATGAAAATGACAATTTTTTAGCTAGTTGTGGCTTTCATTTTCAAGGCATAACTGATCCATCTATGGTAGAAGCTCTTGCGTTGCGGGACATTATTTTGGCTCAATGATGCTATAGAGTGTAACTCACTTTCTTTAGTGCAAAATGTGCTTACAAGTGGGAATGATAGAAGCTCATATGATCTCGTTATTAATGATTGTAAATCTCAATTTTTGTTACTTATAAATTCTAAGATTTTATTTAAATATCGATAAGTAAATACAACTGCTCATTGTTTAGTTAGAGTGCTTGATTCAATGCCTAAGTTTGTGCTCTCTTTACATATTAGATGTTTTGATTTCAAATATTAATATTATGTTAAAGGGATAAATGATTTGGGTGTTACGGAGGTGCTAGGATATCTTGATATACAAGTTGATATCACTTTTAGCTTTTTATTTTCAAAAAAAAAAAAAATGGATATACGGTTATAATAAACACTGTTGTAAAGTATCGGTAGGCTTGACTACATACGCACTGAATCTCCCCTAATAGTGTTGTGGGGTATGTGAAGTTTGTTGTAGAGAGAGAGTGAAACTGCAATGGCGCCAAAGCCAACTAAAAGTCGAACACCGTCTCCCGATCCAAATGGAATGTTCTCTGGGATGCTCGTCTTCTTGGTCGAAAACGGAGTTCAGTCACGCCGATTACAGGTACAACTCTCTGTTATCGTTACCTTCGATTAATTTCATTTTTATATATATATTTTTCATTTTTGGATGATTTAAAAAGATTTGGAAGCAAAAGCTGATACAAATGGGGGCTACTATTGAGACTCGCCTATCGAAGAGGGTGACTCATGTTTTTGCCGTTGATTCAAATGCGCTTCTCCAGCAAGTTGACAAAGAGCGATTACAACGATTCAAAGGAGTCAGTTTCTCCATTTATGTTGAATTTTTATAATTAAATTGCATAGTTCACTGATGAGAACAACAGTTTTGTGTGGTTTGAAGTTCTGATATTTAATTGCTTGTTTTAGAGATTCCTCCTTTATCAATGGCTAGAGGACAGTTTAAGATTAGGAGAAAAAGTATCCGAGGATCTATACTATATGGAAGGTAAACGTGAATCAGCCAATGGAAATGCTTATTCTAGTTGTGATGAACCTTCACCTAACAAAAAGATTCGGTCTTCTCCTGAGGATGTTAAAAATTCCCAAGCAAATACAAGAGTAACACCGCCTAACAGTTCAACAAATTCTGACTGCTCACTCCACACTCAGAGCCCCTCAAGTTCTAGTCCAAATGCACCTAGTACTCCAACCAACTATGTAAGATATAGCAACTGATAGATTACATTACTAAGTGGAATTTTATTCTTTTAGTTGTTTTTCTATGTGTGCATGAATGCTTGTGTTTAATGAATCAAATTTGGCATTTTAGTGCTAAGAGGCAGATGAAGGATTTTTTATCCCTAGAAATTCTATTGGATGAATGTGCTGGTTGCCCTTTTTCTGTTGAAAGAGTGTTGCTATGTACTAATCAGGTCTATGTGCTGCAGTCATCATTGGCATACTGTCCACCAGATCTAAATAGGAACATCACTGAAATATTTGGAAAACTAATCAATATATATAGGGGTGAGACTCATTTTCTCCTTGATCATGTTTTTTTTTTCATTGTTGTCTTTTCTGTAGCCTAATGTGACGTATTCATTTTTCAATGGAAAGCACTGGGCGATGATCGAAGGTCGTTTAGCTATTACAAGGCTATTCCAGTTATTGAGAAGTTGCCGCTCAAAATTGAAAGTGCAGACCAGGTCAAAAATTTGCCTGGGATTGGGAAGTCTCTCCAGGACCATGTGAGTTGGGATATTCAAGATTATGTTGCTACATAGATCGATTATTTTACTTGTTTTACAAAGTTTAATTAACTATCTGGGCTGTTGCTTATCTCTTCTTATTTTTAGTGCATAACTTAGAGTGACTTAAATCATTTTCCTCATTTTTAGCCGTGTAAAAAATTTCATGGGGAAGTGCATTTTCGAACTCATGATTCTCGTGTTCTCGAGTAACTTCGATTTAATTTTCTTATATACTCTGAAGAATTGACTCATGCTTCGTGCCTCAATAAAGAACGCTGTTCCCATTTTAGTGCAATAACTGAATAAATAGACTTGAATATTATCTCCAGAAATTTCAAATCAATAAATGCAATCTAAATTTTGTACGACCTATGATATAAAATTATTCATTTGTCTGAAAACATAAGTTTTCCTCTTCCAATCTTCTATGGGAATCTCATCTGGCATTGGAATGTGCTTGCAGATACAGGAGATAGTGACTACTGGAAAATTGTCCAAGTTGGAGCATTTTGAAACAGATGAAAAGGTATTGAAGGTTCTTAGAAGAAATTACTGAATCAGTATTTAGTTATAGATTTTGCTTGTGCCCCGTGAAAATGCACACATGCATAACTTTTTATTATCTTATATATTTTTATTTGTGCTCATTGCATGCAAATAGATCTCCACATGAGTGCTTGTATAGATACACATCTGTAGATTATCATTTTCACGCATACGCTCTTAGAATTTACATTTATATAGATTCAGACATGAGCATGCTTGCCATGTCTGAATGTGCTCACACTCACATACATACATACATAGAAGTTTGACTTTGTTATACATGTGGACTGTATGATTAATGTAATCATTAGACCTGGATATATATTCTCGAGCATCCATATTTGTGCAGAATTTTGACTTGTAAATTGTTTATCTGGTGTATTGTTTGCTTGCCAACCAATGGTTGATCATACTTATTATAGCAATTATTTCCTTAAATCTTCATACTTTTAGTTTAGTTCTTTGGCATTTTTTCTAGTGTTTAATTGAGAGAACTTCACAGCTTGAAAGGTGTGGCTGTAAAAAAAAAAAAAAAGAAATTCGCCTTTTTATTGTTGAAAAAAAAAACCATTGTTCTGAAAAAATGATGCAGAAATGGCTAATCTTTAACTTCCCCAATTAAATTTCACACATCTTTACTTTTTAAACAATTTGCAGGTACGGACAATCAATCTTTTTGGGGAAGTCTGGGGAGTTGGTCCGGCCACTGCCCTAAAATTGTATGAGAAAGGACACCGGACGCTAGATGATCTTAAGAATGAGGATTCATTAACACATGCCCAGAAGTTGGGCTTAAAATATTTTGATGATATCAAGACAAGAATTCCACGCAATGAGGTGTGACTTTTATGCTTTTTTTTTTTCTGGGAGTTGACAGTGTAACCGTTACACAATTTGGGTTGCCTTGGCCCAGAAACTTGACATTAGTATTAATTTGCAGGTTCAAGAAATGGAACAACTTCTGCAGAAAGCTGGGGAAGAGATATTGCCTGGGGTGAGACGTTATATCTTCTTTCTGAACTAGTTTATAAATGATTAAAAAAAAAAACTACAAGGGTTTATTCAAGGGATAAGTTATCTTGGGTTCAAGCATGGAAGGTAACATTAGACTGGATTTGAGTTTGATTAGGCAATAACCCATTTTTCCGTGGTGATATTGTCTCAGTAATTTTTAAGGACGTGAGGAATTTTGTTATTCATTTATTCTTTAGTCTGTGGGATGCAAGGAGAGGAGGAGGAGGAGGAGGAGGGGAGGAGAGGGGGTGTGTTTGTATGGATATTGTCTATAGATCTCTCAACGTTCAATTACTCAGTAAAAAAGAAGAGCTCTGCCAAACAAAAAACATTAATCTAAACTTCAGCAGATCTGTTATGACCTGTTTGAATGCAGATGAGTTGTTTCATTGATACATAACTGTATGTTTGAGCTCGTGCTGACTTTTTGACATTCATATGGGTGTAATCGGTTTCTGTTTTACTTTTATATCTTTATTGAAGGTGGTTATCTTATGTGGAGGATCATATAGGCGTGGAAAAGCATCCTGTGGGGACTTGGATGTGGTAATTACACACCCTGATAGGAATAGGTAAACATATCTCTTTCCTCTTTAAGCTTCGGTATGCCTGGATTTGTGTATATTTTCTCCTTACAAGTGTGCTCGTGTAAACATGCATATGCCACCTACCGTCTGTGATTCGAAACATATATGCCTATTTGGCATTCTCAATATTTCATAAATTTGTATAATATTTAGTAAATGCTATCCATTAAAAAATGTACAAAGTCAGGTTCTCTATTGAGTTCACTGTACAGTTATGAGAACGGTAAAGTAATTCTGCAGCAGGTCATCAATCATGCTGATTTAATTTCATGATCATTCACTAATTAAAAAATAAAAGGCGGACTCCAGTGCCAGAAGGCTCCCATGCTAAGGCGGGCTCAGGGGAAGGAGACCTTATGTGTACGCGGCCTTCCCTTGGCATTTCTGCCAAGAGGCCATTTCCAGGGCTCGAACCTTGGACCTGGAGACGGAAAGTCAGCGCATCCACCATTGCGCCAAGGCTCACCTTCATCGTTCACTAATTCTACCAAAAAAAAAAACATATATGCTTGAATTCCTTTTCAAGGATCTTGGCGACCTCTCAATTTGTTTACGATGTTTGATCTCCTTGTAAGGAACTTTACCATATTCAGGAATATTATAAGTCTGATTCTTTGAGTATATTAGAATTATTACAGGTCTGATTCTTTGGTGTTGGCATCTGAATTTCAAGTGATGGTTAATAAATATCAACATTTTAAAATTTTGTGAACCTTGCTTGGTAGTTTCAGTCATAAAGGTTTTTTAACAAGATTCGTGAAGAAATTGAAGGATATGAAGTGCTTAAGAGAGGATTTGATATTTAGCGTACACAGTGAGAAGGTGACTTTTCTATTGCTGACTTTTTCTTTTATCAGTTCTTTTGAATTTTGATATATGCTAGTAGCCTGATACCACATGCCAAGACCGTTAATGCATCAAGGAGTTGCCTATGCTGATGAAGATATATGTGCTTCTCTATTTTTTTTCCTTGTATAGCATATTGTAGATGGTGGTTGTTTCTAAATATAAGAATGCTTATGGGTCTTTGAATATGCAAATCTTTTACTTGGTTTTGATAAGAATATCTATACCCTTGATGGTCAATATCAACTGATGCTAGCAATCAGTTGAACAGTTTAAAGCTTTCCAGTAGGTCTCATGGGCTAGTTGATGTGTGCTCGACATTCATGATTAAAAGTGTGATAGGTCTTTGAAAATATTCCTTGGACTTTGATTTGTCCATTAACATTATTGTAACAGTGACAAAAACAAGTGATTGAATCTTCTAGTGACGTCTTGACTTGCGGCCTGTCAATCTTGTGAGATGCGGTTGCTTAGAATTTGAACACACAGGTTTTGAATTAGTCCACTATTCTGCCTCTCACTCTTCCACATTTCTACATTAGGCCACATCATAAAATATCACCTCTCAATTAATCTAGTTGCAAAGAGAACTCATATGGGGAAGACTAATGACAAATAATTGCATTATACAATTGATAGTTGATTTTGTTCAGTCAGGTGCTGGAATAGTGGGTGCAGATTTCATGTTTTCTTTCTTCTGTCGCCTTCAATGTCTTAATAACTATTTGAGAAGAATTTATTTTTTGAAGTCATTATTGTTTTTCATCTTGCTGAGATTTTTGCCTGTTTACGTTAGATCAAATTCCCATTTGCTGTGTGTAAATGCAATACCATGGCTTTAAATCTATATTAACCTTTGCTCTTCACTGCTGTTACTTTGTGAACTAACAGGACACTGATTCAGGTGTGGACACATATTTTGGCCTTTGTACATATCCTGGACGAGAACTGCGACACCGCATAGATTTCAAGGTAAACTGATTATCCTACTTCAAAGTATTTTCTTTTTCTGCCAAATATCCTACTTCAAATTATGTTCCTAAAGTTTTTTCTTCATTTTATAAATTTATTACCCTATGACTTCTGAAATCCGTTACACGATAGTCAATTAACTTCATCTTCTTTGATCTTGAACTTATCCCTGCTAGAGAATGGTGTCGGAAATTGAAGGTAAAAAAAAACTGAAATAACGAGAACTCCAATTTCTGATATTTTATTTCACTTTCTAATACTGTCCCTACTACTGTTTTTGGTCCTTCCGAGAACTCATATCTTATTTTGGTTTGATTCTCTTGCTTGTTTGTTATCATGATTGTTGCTGTCATCTTTGTTTCAATTCAGTTTTCTTGTTAATTGCACTGTTCATATACTATGTATGTGCTCCGTTTCTTAGGTATATCCAAGGGACATCTATGCATTTGGTCTGATAGCTTGGACTGGAAATGATGTATTAAATAGGAGGTACGTTCAACTTTTGAGCATCTATTAGCACACTTCCCTGCTTGTCCATTACCCAGCATCACCACCAAAAGAGAAAGGTGAAAAGGGAAAAAGAAAATTCTCGGTTTTTAAGAAATCCTCATCTTATAAGAGGATCTTGATTTATCTGTTTACGGATCACCTATACGTTTAACTGGTTATCCCTGAATCAGAATGGACTGAGGACAAATACTTTAATTAAATTCGTTGGGGGTATTGAGAAGGAAAATAAACAAATTTTAAAGTTATATTGTTTCAGGTGATATGATGGAATGGTTGAACTTTCCTTAAGGATGTGTTAACAACTTGGCAACTTGATTGCAGGTTAAGATTGTTGGCTGAATCCAGAGGTTACCGGCTGGATGATACGGGGCTATTTCCAGCTACTCAGGCTTCTGGTGGCAAACGGGTAATGAGTTGGTTTTTCACTATCCCATACCTAGGAATTATTTTCAATCTTATCGTATGAAGAAAGAGTTGTTAATTTTGCAGGGTGCAAGAGCTACATCAAGTCTGAGGTTGGACACTGAAAAAGAGGTTTTTGATTTCCTAGGGTTCCCTTGGCTTGAACCCCATGAAAGGAACCTCTGAGATGTATATAGTTTGTAGAACATGCTGTACATATGAACAAATGTAGGAGGAGCCAACAAGCCTACTGTGGAGAAGCAGGATCAAGTTTTTGCTTGGCTCATTTTTTTTTGGTTCAAGACTCTCTGAGCTTTTAACCCTCCTAACTTGTATCATAGCTCCAAATTATTGCATTTTCTTTTTTGTTTTGTTTGTGGCTTATAATGTGATGTATATAGCTTCTAAATTATCAAGTTTTTGAATGATTCTGAGCTAAATTTAAATGCAAATCACATTACAGATGGATAATCTGCTGATCTCTCATTGCTATAATTTGTTAAATGGGAGTCAAATGATTATTAGTACTAAACAATTTTATAGTAATTGAAGTATAAATAAGTTTATTATCTTGTCATTATTGTACATAAATAATTGGAGTATTATTTTAAAAATATCACCTGATTTATAATAATCCATAGATATTTATTTATAAAATCCAATCAAATCTTTTTTAAAATAAATTTAAATATACTGCACAAAAAAAATCTTATGAGGACTTGTTATAAATTATTTCACATACAAAATTTATTTTCTTCTTTTTTTAATGTTGATTTTACCAGCTGGTTCCGGTAAATTAACAAATTTGGTGTGCGGATTTGACAATTTTTGTCAATTTGGTGTCTGAATTTTCAAAACTTTCAATTTGATGTGTGAACATGTTAAATAATGTCATTCAAGTGTATTCTCCAATTACATTTTATTTTATCCTAACATGTAAAATCGTACAAAAGTGAATCAGACTTCTTCTTTGTTAGGGTTCTTCAAAAAATTGGGGATTTTATTTTTTTTTGAAAACCTACTGCAATTGTTTACTGTTTAAAGCAGAAAATCCTTCGATTTTTCAATGTGAGATGGTGAATTCATAAAAGAAAAAAGGTATTTCTTCCTAATACTTCTCAAATTCTCTAAGTCGTTCTTTGAATCTCAACAACTTTGTTTTAAATTTTAGACAATTTGACAAATTAGGGTTAGAAATGAAATCAATTTGTGTATAAATGTTATAATTTATCCTTCTCCCATCTATTGTATTCAAAATTTTCATATTGGGACTTAAATAATTTTATTTCAATTTTGCAGTTATATGTTGTATATCAGTTGAATATATGCTTTTGGTTGTGTTTGTATATCTCTATTTAAAAGAAATAAGATTGAGTTGGGGTATGTTTTTTGTTTATTGAGTTGACATTTTACAATTTGTAGGAAACTAAAAGGAAGAATATTGTTTTTAGACAATAAAAAAATAGAAGCTCAACATAAAAATATGGAGAAAGTTGCAGAAAATAGCAATTTATAAATTTCACTCAGGAATCCACAAAAAGAGTGATTAGGATCTGTTTATTAACTTAAAATGTTATTTTTGTAGCAAATGGAACTATTTTGAATATGTTAGGTTGGATATGTATTTCATTTAACTTTTGTTTGATACATTTTAATCTATCCAACATTATTGTTTGTAATGAATGTTAGTTCTTGAATGTTAAATATATTTAAAAACTATTTGTTCATGAATTTCATTAATTCTATTTGCATTTTATTATTTGGTAAGCTTGAATTTTATGTGATGATGAGGTAAATAAGTTTTATATGTTGTGATAATGAGGCACACTAAGATTTTATTATTTATGTGTTGTGATGTTTCTGTTGAGTGTGACACAGTGTCAATATTAGTGTTATGTGAACGGTGATATGTGCTAATAGGTAATGCTTATGCATATATTCCTTCAAACATTTTCACAAACACCTGGTATGCATGTTTGTAAATAACAACAAATAAAAAACTTTAAACTTACTGTTGAGAGTGGCACAGTGTCAAATTATCAATATTAGTGTTGTGTGAACAATGATATGTGTCAATAGGTGATGCTTAGACATATCTTCATTTAGGCATTTTCACAAACACTTAGTATGCATATCTGTCAATGACAATAAATAAGAAAAAAAACTCTGAATTAATCAACTAATCTTTTATTCATTCATTCTTTAATCAATAAATTGTTACAAAATCAAATATTTACTCCATTACACTAAACATGAAAATAAGAAACATTATCATAAATTACTTAACAAGTAACATATACAATTGCATTATCAAGCATGCCCATAGAAACCTATCTCTCATGTTTTCCCTTCAAATTCCAACTTTCGTTTCTGACATTCTTCTAAGCAACTCTAGTATAATCATCTTAGCCCTGTCATAAATTTCTTCATTCACCCATTTGAAATAGTCATGACCATCTTTTCTAATACTCAATACACATGTTAAAAATCACATACCCAAGTATTTTCTAGTCTAGGATGTCTTCCTCACACCAAATCCAAGGAGTCTTCGTCACACCAAATCCAAGGCAATTGCACTTATCAACTCCATTCTCCATTCATGTCGACTGGATAGTAGTGAATAAGAAGATAAACAAAAAATAAGAGGAAGAATAAATAAATAGTAGTGGAAGAAGAAGAAACGAAAGAAAATAGAAGGGAGTAGAAATTTTGAGAAGAAGAATAGAAAGAGCAAGATAAATAGAAGATGAACACTACAATGATTGGAATTCATTCTGAAGAAGGAATAAAACCCTAAAAAATTGGGAGTTTTACATTATTGTTGAGTATTTTTTTAATCGTTCATAATTGCACTTCACTCATATGGGTGTGCCACATTAGCTATAACGTGAACTAATCATAAGAAGTCATATCAATTAAAATCAACACATCATCACACTATTTAATAGATTCACACACTAAATTGAAAGTTTTGAAAGTTAAAATATTAAATTGATAAAAATTGTTAAGTTCACACACCAAATTTGTTAATTTACTGCTGGTTCCTGACTGACTACCATAATAAAAGGTTAAATGTATAGGCTAAAGGTTGAAGAAAATTACCCGCCAGTCCGGAAGTATGAAAAACGCGCCTCTGAATATTTTATATAAAATAAATATTTCTGTTATACAAAATTAATATTTTATATAAAATGAATATTTTTATTTGCTAAATGAATATACATTTCAACAAAATGAATATTTTTCCTTAAATAGATAAAAGTATTGATATTGAATAACCGATAAAAGTATTGATATTGAATGAATATTTTATACAAAATGAATATTTCTGTTTTGCCAATTGAATATTTAATAAAATAGAATCTATATTTTTACTTAAATTGATAATGAATATTTTTCATAAAATAAATATTTATATTTTACTGATTGAATATGTAATAAGAACGAAATAAATATTTTTTTTAAAACTAATCAAAATGTCAAATAAATATTTTATATATATAAAATGAATATTTTTTTACTAAAAAAGACCGTGCGTCTGGCATGAATTTGTGCGTCTGGCATGATTTTTTTTTTCTTCAGTTTCTACGGACCACACTCTTATGTTATTAAGGTACCCATGTCATCATTTAAATGGTTTGGTTGCAAAATTTGAAATTTGCACACAGGTGTACCTAAAAATTTGGGATACAAAACCCTCCAGAGTCCAGACAGTATAAAAAGATAAGAACAGTGATAGAAAAAGAGAGAGGGAGAGAGAGCAGATATGGCTTCATGGAGCAAAGCTCTTGTTTCTTTAACACTTGATTCGCGCTCTCCCTTCTCTGTTTCCTCCTATCCTCTGTTTCACAATACTTCTTCTTCTTCTCCTGTTGTCGGTTCAGCTTTCTGTGTACCCACTCACTTAATCAGTACCAAATTCGCAAATTCTTTCTTTAACCTTTCAATCAGCAAGAAGAAGGAACCAAAACAGATTTGCAGAGCAGAGTACAAATTTCCTGACCCAATTCCTGAATTTGCTGATGCTGTAAGTCTATTCTTTTGCTTTGGTAGCCTCTCTATTTGTTAAGCGTTTTTAATTTTCTTCTTTTTTTTTTCATCCGTTTGTTTAGGAGACGGAGAGATTTAAAACGCATCTTCATAAGAAGCTTACCAAGAAAGGCGTTTGTGGAGATTCAGTTGAAGACGTTGTTGGAATCTGCACTGAGGTGCTTCATTTTCCCCTTTCTATGGCTTTTGTTTCTTGTCAAATTCACCTTATGCCTTATTGAAATTATACCTGAGTGATGGATACAATTTCAAAGCAATGTGATACGGGTTTGATTATTGTTCATTTAACTTCAGCTTCCATTGATAAGAAAAAAAAAATAGTATGTGCTAATTGAAAAGTAATAGACATTTATTTTAAAATTGATTTGGCATATTTTGGTTTTAAAAAATTTCAAAACAGCTGAAACGTAGTTTCATCTTCTCTTTTGGGATAACATTCCAAATGATGCTTTCAAAATAGTAACAAATTTTAACCTTTGAATCTTTTTCTAGTCCATCAGCTTGCAATCAGCATCAAATTTTGATAGATGGATTAGACTGTAGCTAAAAACTAGATTACAATAAGCATTCTTAGGATATTGGTTTACCTCTATCCTGTTTCTCATTTTCTGGCATTTATTATCATAAGTAGTTTAATCGAAAATTTGAGACGACCGG
>CAOJBK012344877.1:0-14076 GCA_948294925.1 Codiaeum variegatum
CTTCAATGTTTTGGGTAATAGCTGAAGGAGTTGGAGAAGAAGGGGAAGAGCCATGATCATTTATTTCTTAATTTAATTATTGGTTCTCATAAACTAGTCTTGGTATAGTTGTATGATAATCAACATTTTGTAAAGTGTAGCTAGGTACATTTGAAGTTAAGTACCTTGGCTTGCCCATTTAGATGGTTTGATTTGGGTAGGATGCATAAATGATAAGAGGCAGCTGTGTTGTTTGGGTTGGTTATTCTCCTGGATTTATAAATGGTGTATAAATAATAAAAGGTAGTTTTGAAACTCTACCAACATCAATGGTTGATGAGGTTGAAGCATCATCAGAATATATAAAACTGGTGTATTTTCTATCAAAGGTGAGTTTGACTTTACCATCTAAGAATTAAATGACATTTTCTCAGATTTGTGTTCAGTTCTAATGGTTTTTGAACTTCGCGTCCGGTTGCTCCTTTCAAAATCCATTTTTTTAGTAAGGTTACATCTTTCCATTGTATGGTTATTAGAATAGTAGTGTTTGATCTTGTAAGGTCTGTTTGTAGTAATAAGGTTTCTCCTTTTAGTAAGTGTTGGATGTGTTTGGTTGAAAAAGCAGAAACCATTGCTTTATAATGAATTTTGAAAATGAGTCCTATTAGAATTGACCTAACTAGCATTTACTAATTGTGATTTTTAATTTGTAAAACAATACTCTTCAGAACATTTGATCATTCAAAGAGACTATGATGTTTGGAAAATAGCTAAAGCTAATAGGAACTTTGTTAAGGCTAGATTCTATCATTCCTAATAAGGAGTCAGTGAAATTTGTAAATCTAGCATCCCTAGTAAGAGGTTTGATTCCTACTTGGACTAGGCCTATGTGGATATATTTGTAAGACTTATCCCCATGTTTTTTAAGGGATTCAGCTACTAAAAGATGGATTTCTTCAAATGGTTTTGAAATTTATATATCTCTTTCTTTAAATTTTATTGTAAACGTTCATATTTGAATAGAGAAAATTTTAAAGATTTGTAGATGTGATTTTATTGAATCTTGGGGCTTTCCCAGTCATCAATCTGTTTTTAAAAGTCTTTAATAGTGATTTCTTCACTACTTACGACTCATTTAATTTTTAAGGAGTCAGAAGTTGTAGAGTTTGAAGAGGATATAGTTCTACGAAAAAACAGTTTTAAATTCATTTATGAAAATAAAGTTTTTGAGTAAAAAGGAGTATAGCCACCAATGAAAATGCCTTAAAATACTCTTAATGGGATAAAATTGTACCTTCACTCAATAAAATACTCTTAACACTGTTTATCTTTAACTAGCAAATGAATCTGTTAAAACCAAAACACACAATCCCCTCAGGTTCTGATACCAGACTACCAACATAGGTTGGGGTCCAATGAGTACACCTTAAAATGAGTACCAAAGAATAAATATCACACATTGATTTTTAAAATTAAGTACTTAATCTAAAGGCTCATATTAAATAAAAAAAAATACCCTCAATTTCGTGTCACTCTTTATGCACATAACCATGACAAACTAGCTTTATAGGTACTGTCTAATTATATTATCTCACATATTCACTAACAAACTAGTGGACTTAAAAATACAATAAACAAATAATAAGTTGAATATTATTCGTGTATTTTCATGCTCATATATGACAAAATGGAATGATTTTTTTTCGTCAAATAAGATGGAATAAATTAATCCGTGCACAACATCATAAATCCATATGCCAACACTAATAATTTAAGCACACTCATATACTAATATCAATTAGATTTAAGCATTAAAATTTTTTTGAATAATCAAGTAATATTTAAAATTTTTTAGCATAAAAAGTTAGTAAAAAACTAATTTTTTTTCACCATTTCTCAATTTAGTGGCCAATTTTTTTATTATTATTTTAAAAGTGTGTTTTTGAAAATATAGAAGTGTGGTTATTAAAAAATTAAGGTGTGATTTTTAAAAAAAAATTAAAGTGAGATCTTAAAAAAAAGTGTAATGTTAAGAATATAAAAGTGTGATTTTGAGAAAATTAAAGTGTAGTTTTAAGAAAAATAAAGTGAGGTTTTGAGAATACAAAAGTGTAGTTTTGAGAATACAAAGTGTGGTTTTGAGAACTTTAAAGTATCATTTTGTGAATTTAAAAGTGTGTTTTTCTTAATACAGAAGTGTAGTTTATAGAAGTATTGTTTTGAAAATTTAGAAGTATGGTCTTCTAAATACAGAAGTGTGATTTTGAGAATATAGAAGTATTGATTTAAAAATTTAGATGGTAATCTAAATATAGAAGTGTTGTTTTAAAACTATAGAAGTGTTGTTTTCAAAATTTACAAGTGTGGTAATCTAAATAAAGAAGTGTGGTTTTAAAAATATAGAAGTGTTGTTTTTGAAATTTAAAAGTGTGGTTTGAGAAAATTAAAATGTTATGTTTAGAAACATAAAGTGAAGTTTTGAGAATATTAAAGTGTCGTTTTGTATATTTAGAAGTGTATTTTTCTAGAGAATATAGGAGTGTTATTTTGAAAATTTAAAAGTATGGTTTTAAGAAAATTAAAGTATGATTTTTTAAAAAAATTATTATTATATTTTTGTAAAATTAAAGTTTTTTTCATTTAAAAGAATTACGAAAAATAATTTAATTTATAATGAATATTTAAAAAGATTGTAGAAGTGTTGTTTTAAAAATTTAGAATAATGTTAAAAGAAAATTAAATGTAGCAACTGTGAAAATAAATAATTATGACAAGAATACTTGTTATAAATATAATACACATGGTTTATTATTATCTAGAAACAGATTGATATTACAGTGAAAAGAAAAAAGAAAGAAAGAAATAGATTGATATTAATTCAAAAGAAAAAAAAAGAAATATTTTATCTACATTTTTAAACCTAGAAAACTAAGCTAAATTTATGATAAAAAAATTATTACCTTTAATTTATAATCCTTTGAATGAATAGAGAAATGCTCAGGTTAAGTAAATTTTAATTTAAACCTCATTATTTAGAAAAAAATAACTCGTTTAACAAAAAGAAGAAAGAAAAAAGCCAAGCATAAAGTAAGTTGACTTTATTCAAATTTTAATAGTAAAAAGAGTGCCATTTCTTTATATAAGTTTCCAATTATAGGTCAAAAAATAGCAAAGAAAAAAAAAAGAGTTATCAATACTTAATCCCATATAAAGCCAAAAAAAAAGTTCCAAAATCTGAATGGTTTGTGCATGAAATCAAAGCACTTATTATCAACTTAGCATCCCATACTACTAAAAGAAAGACCCTTTCACAAAAATGTCCATTAAGTGAATCAGTATTACGTACACATAGAAGAAGAGAGTTAGAAGCTGACTAGTTCAAAAAGATTTTACAAAATAAAAATAAGACCCTTATTATTGATCAAAATTACACTTCTGCAATTAATGAAAAACAGAAAGTAACATATCTTTTATTAACTTATTTAATCTGAGCCATTATATCAAAATGATCTGACATCTATTATTCATTTAAGAGTACTCATTTTATATTCACTATTCATTTAACTCTAATCATATATATATAAAGAGCAAACCAAGATTCTCATAGAATTTTCCACCTAAACTTTCTATAAGTTTTAGGACTTGCCATGAGGTAAGCATTTAAGACATTTTATTTTCTTAAATTTCATTTATAAATTTAATTAATCATTTCATTAAGTATTATGAAAAATATTTATTAATAATATCATTTTGTTTACATTACACTATAACTTTTTAAAAAATTTTCTTTTACATAATTGTATTACTTTTATAATATTTATAGAAATATCAATGTATATGATGATCAAAATATATTTATGTATTTGAAATTATAATAATTTTTAAGTGGATATAATAATTCTAAATAAATTAAATGATTATTATACTAAAAATATAAGAATAATATTAACTTCAATTGTATTACTACTTGAAGTTTTTTTAAAAAATTTTAAAGTATAAATAATTTTATTATGAATATGTCAATTATATAATAAGCATAACGTTGATGTGTAATCTAAACAAAATTAAAAAAAAAATCAATCTTAATTGTTATATAATTAAACATATAAAACATTTTAAATATACATAAACATAATATAAGTTAGATTATGAATTAAATATTATATTTACTTATTTCTTTTGTAGGAAAAATAACTTAATTTATTAAATCAAAAAAATTATTTATTTTAAAATAATAATAATAATTTTATAATCAATTATAATTATATATTTATATAATTAGTTATATATATATATATGTCATATTTTAGCTAAAAATATTAAATAATTTTAGTGCTCATTATTATTGCTCATAAACCATTATAAGTTGTAACATTCATAATTAAATTTTTAATTACTATATTTAATATTAACTAACGATATTTGTAACATAAGCATATTTATTTATAACATATACTGATAACTTTCTCTTGCATGTGTGTGTGTATGTTTATTTACACGTTAAAGGGGAATTTTTTTTAATTTCTAGATTTTTATGTAATAGAAGAATAAGGTGAGTATTCAATTTTATACTAAAATTGTTAGTTTGTTCTTGGAGATATCTTTTGAATATTTTATCATATATTTTTATTGAATTATTATTTTTTTTTATAACTTTTATGTATATATATTCTTTCATGTATAACTATTATTAAAGATGGATATGAACTATAAAAAAAATATATTTTATATATTTTAAAAAATATTCATTTTGTAATAAAAATTAGTTTATTTTTCACTGATTTAGCTATTTTACCATATTTTTCAATTATTTTTATTTGATTTTTTTTTCAATATGTGTTTATGATGTTATATACATAAAAATATAAATAATATAAGTAAAATAATTATCAAAAAATTAAAATACTAAAAAAATAATAAAAGACAACATTAAACTAATGTTTTGATATTTACTTAATTATATATTTTACAAATTTTTCTTAGTATTTTTTAAAATTTTAATATATTAATTATATTATAAAATTATATATTGTTCTTTTTTAATTATAAAAATTTATAATTTTCAAAGATGTGTAAAGAATCATATAAAAATATATTTTAAATAAAAATAGTTAAGTGAATATCATCAATAATTTAATTATTTATCAAATAAATTATTAAGTTATACATTATTTATTTTTATTTTGAAGTTATATTCTTTTATCATAAGTAATTTGTTTTAGTCCTTAAATATTTTTGTTATAGTTTAATTAATTAAATAAATTATTATAGGCATATATATCATTTCATTTATTTTATAAATTTGATGTTTATAATTAAAATATTAAAAAAAATATAAAAAAATCAAAGAGTATAGTATTTAATGCTATAAGTATCTAATATTATTGACATATTTATCCATATAATTTTTTATATTTATTTTTTAAGATTAGAATAGTATTTTTAATGAGAAGTTATGATATTATTAAGTATGTCAATTGCTGAATAAATAATATATTTGGTTATTTTAGTTATATTTATAATTTTTAGTTATAAAAATTAACTTTTAAAATTAAAATTATCAATTGCTAATTAAATGATATATTTGATTGTTTTAATTATATTTATAATTTTTAGTTATCAAAATAAATTTTTTGAATAAAAATTATAAATAATTTAATAAAATAATATATTAATAAAAATTTTAATAAGCACCGTGTAAAGCACCGGCACTATGATAGTCATATATATATATAGGATTCAATGGGAACTAAGAACTTTTAAGAACCTTTAAATAAACTATGATCATATGATCAATTTAATTTAATGGTTGAGATTAAATGAGAACTAGAAGAAAAGAAGCATTTTATTAATAGTATTGTTGTAATTTGAGTTAAACTAAAATGTATACTTGTCTTTCTGAATTATATTATGGGACATTATGGTCTGTAAGAGTTTTTTTTCTCATTATTGACGTAGTAGTGTTGGAGTTGAACTTCTGTAGTATAATTAATTTTTTTAACTTTTAATTAAAAGATTAAAGTGGATTGTTGCATCAAATAATAAACTAATAAATCAATATAGAATTATACAAAATCTTTTTCCTTTTTGTTTTTTAAACCGTGGAATAAAAAAAAATCTGATTTGTTAAGATTTTATATTGAATATAAGAATGATCAACAAGTTGCATTAAAAACTTCAAATGACATTAATCAAGATTAATCATATGACATTTGTCTTAACTTTTTATTATATATTAAATTATTAATTTATTTCAATTTTTTCCCAGCTCAATTAATTCATTTCAAACAATTATCACTTTATCTACGAGTTAATGGCATACTATATATTTTTAAATTTTATATTTTATTCATTTTTTATATTTATTATACCAACTTAAAATACAAAATAACTTATATTTTATTATTATTCATGATTAATTTTTAAATAAATATTAAATTTAATCATAAAACTAATCATAAATTTTAAAATTTGTAGAAATAGTACAAATTTTATGTTTTGCCAAAAAAAAAGTCATGAATTTTATAATTTTGGTAAAACTAAGTATTTTTTCATAAATAGTTCCACTTTTTTTTAGTATTTTTCTACATACCTTCATCCAATATTTAAAAAATATATTTTCTTTCTTTTTTTTATATAAAGAAAATTTTTATTGAATCTATTGATTAAATAAGGTTCTCGTTGATTACTATAGTCTGAACTTCACTGTGTGATGTATTGATTACTGTGTTTGATATAGTATTAGGGAACCAAAAAAATTTACTATGTATTATCTGTGCTCACATTTTTACTATATGTGATGTATTGATTATTATATATGATTTGGAATTCATTGTGTGTCATCTAGTGATAAGGAAGCAAAAAAATTTACTATGTGTTACTGTACTCACATATTTACTATGTGTGATGTATTAATTACTATGTATGGCCTGAAATTCACTGTATATTTTTATGAATTTTTATCAATTCTCTGCTTTTTTTTCATGTGATGTAGAGAAGTTAGTGTTGCTAAATGGTGATTGTGTCCTTCATACCATGTGCTGATATAGTACATTGGATCTTTTTCTTGACTCCACATGTATTTAATGTAAGAAATATGATATTATATTATTATGGGCTATAATTACACAAATTGCATCAATAATAATAATAATAATAATAATAATAATAATAATAATAATAATAATAAATTCTGTAATTTAAAACTGTTACAAATTATTACAACAATTCAAATTATTAGACAATGAGAAACTAAAGTTACAATTGAAAATTACAATTAAAGATAATTCTAAACAAAATTAGAATTAAATCAGTAGATGAACACAGAAAAAATTAAAAATAGCAGCAAATCTTAAACAAATTCAGTTTATAAACCTCATTTAATTTCTGCAGAAAAATTTGTTAATGAACTAATTATTGTTAACAAGAAAATAATTAGATAACAAACTGCAAAAAATTATTAGTTCAAGTATAAAATAGAATAATATAATAAACATAAACAAACAAATCAACAAAAAGAAAAGTCGAGGCATGATACAATCAGTTTCCTTAAAATAAATTCACCACATATTATTGTTGTAGGTTTGATCGATGTTCGTTTCTCATGATACGAGTATCGATTTCTACACTCAGCAATAGCTAGAAATCCCACCGAAGTTGGTAGTGTATGAACCCAAATAGAGAGAGTTTTGAGAGGAAAATGAGTGCAAAAAATACAAGAATTTTTTATGTATTTCTTGGGTTCTTGATGTGTTGTGTGTTTTATTGTATTAGATATTCCAAAATGGAGGAAAACCACAAATTTATAGCTTCATGGGTAGATTAGGAGTTTCAAAAATTAAAATACAATTTAATTTCTGATAACTCTAAAAAATTGTCACTTAATGACATGATTTACACACTTAAACTTGGAATTTTAACTCTGTAGGTGGCATAAACAGTAAGGCTCTTGGGTTAAAATCACGTATGTGTAGCCCGTGCAGAACCCTTTCTGCCCCGTGCAGATTTCTGTTTCTTATACCATTCCAGTCCAGAGAGACGCAAAGGCCTAAGGCTTATCTACATGGCCCGTGCCAAACCTTTTTTCAGCCCCATGCCAATTTTTGTTTTCCTGCAATTTTAGTTCAGTAATCCGCAAGACCCAACCTTATATCCACACTGGCCCATGCATATTTCTATTTCCTTTTTCTCTAATTCAAAAGAAAAAGAATAAAATTTTGGGCTTGTCTAAGCCCACGATTTTTGGACCAACATTCGTGTACGTAGGACGTGTAGGGACAGGTGAAATTTTTGGGCTTAGAATGGTCGGGATTAGCACCCCCCCTATGGGCGTGGAGAGAGTCTCCTCCCAAAAGCTTATTATCCACTATAAAATGGAAGCTTATATATAAACAAACAAATGGTTTCATCTTTTTCTAATGTTGGATTAATTCCCATTTTCACTATTTTGGCCATGTCAAGTTTGTAACTTTTTGAGATAATTTCTCTCTCACTAGACCACTATTTGAGCGTATAATATATTGTTTCAAATCTCTCACGTCATACAATCTGAAATGTCCAAGACCTTCCAACTTTACCAAGTCCTACTCAAAATAATAAAAAATCATGTTATTTTCCAACATTTAAATGATACAAATGTTTTACAACTCATTCTTTGTATTTTTCACTGTCTTGGTTTCTTGGCAATATTATTACTTTCAAAATCTTCAACATCTTTTGTGCTATTGTTGTTCTTAGTTATTGCTTCATACTTTCCTTCTCTATTATAAATTATGCTTTTTAATATAGTAGTTCCATCTCTTGACTTCTTTTTTGAAGTTTTCCTCTTATTGAATATGCATACTTTCCCATAGTTTTTGTAATATCCAAATCCTTTTTCAATCGTATTAAAAAGCATTCCTTTGGAAGGATTTAACATGTCATCACAAATTGGGAATAAATCTTCATTTGTTTCAACTTGTGGTGTTGGTGCTTGTTGTTCCATGTTTCCTATATCATTACATGAAAATATTTAATTAATGAGAACCTTATTTGATCAATAGATTCACTAAAAATGTACAATAAATTTATCTATAAAATTACCAATTATTGCTATGTGAGCAAAACTTGATGTTGAAGGTTCTGTTTGTTCTTTTTGTGTGGTTGATTATATACTTCTTGATCTCTCCATGATTTTTTTATTATAAGGTTTTAAAACTGATCAACAAGCTACAAAATAAAAGATTAATAAAGATTTTATTAAATAACCAATAAATAAAATTATAGCTAATAACAATGTTAAACTTCTTATTCCTTACTCGTAAACAACACATAATGAATGTTAGACCACATACAGTGATGAACACATAGCACACAAAAATTAGATGACCATAGACAAAATTTAAAAAAAAAAATTATTCCTTATAGATGCACCACACACAATGCATATAAAATGAGAATAAATTAATTCGTTGAACCTTAAATTACATAAACGGTAATTTAAATTTAATAATCATAATATTAAAGTAAAGAGAAACTAAAATAGCCTTTAGAGTAAAAAGGTCCCTTAATCACAAGAGACACAATTGAAAGCTAATACACATTATAGAAAAAATAGCTTCTAATTAATCTTTTAAAAAAATCAATTATAAAATGCAATGATTTTAATTGCCCTTTCCTAAATAATGATTCTTTTTTAGCCAAATTGCAACCTATTTTTAAAGAAGGAGTTGTAAATTTTTGCTACTTCTATTCCTTAATATACGTTTAACTTGATTAGAAGGATTCAAAACTAAACCAAGTTGCCAACCCCCAATCAATTTGACTAACTGAAAAATCATAGCCATAAATAGTGTAATAAGGAATGTTTTATGTGGTTTATCTACTTCACCAGCTAAAGTACTGATACTATCCAAAAAATTCAAATTACAAATTCCAATCCTCTTTCACACCTTTGTCCCCTAAGCTAACCCATTTGTGGGGATGAATTTGGGGAATTGGTATGAGTGACATTAATATGAAAGGATAAAGAGAAAAAATACCCAAAATAATAGTAATATAACCAAAATGACCAATCCAATATAATTAATAAAAGGCAAAACTAATGGATGAGACAATATAATGGAAATAATTAATGGAAGTATCAAAGAAAAATATATCTGAAAATTTGTTGAAAGAAGAAGGTAACTCTTGCTTTTGAGAAGCGTAAAGCATCTCATTTATATCAGAAAGATAAAGTCATGGATCAACCATTATAGGCTTCAATGTCTAGAACTGTAACAACAATACAAATAAGTATATAACTCCCATATTATAACACCTTATTATGAAAAAGAAAAAAAAAAAAGAAATTCCTTGGCAAATAACATCACCTGAATGTCTTCTCCTCTCTTTGTCTCAATTAAGAAAATTCTAAAATTTTGTATTGATGAAAAATATAGGAGATTTTCACAATAATGCTTCATTGATATATGGGTTTTGGTGTTGTTATGATTTTTCTTGTGAGTTGGGAGTTTTGGTGGAGTTTGAAGTTTTTTTTTTCTTTTAATCTAAGCCATCCAATCTAGTTCTTAAAATTAAAAGTCAATGGCTCACAATTAACCCTTAGTTTTTATTTTAATAGGATTCTTATTGGATCCCAACCACATATATATATATATATGGTAACTTGTAAGTATAGTAAGAATAAGGATTTTAAGAGACATTTTTAACTATTTAAATATATGTATATATATTTTTAAATTTTTTAATAATGAAATATGTTTAAAGTAAAATAAGTGAGTATGGATCCCTTCAAACTCATTCCTCAGTATCTGTATCAGTGAAGCTAAGCACAAAGAGCGTGTATTATTACATTTGGTTCTCGCGATGGGTTTTTGGCGTGTATTAATTTTTATTTTATATTATAACATAAATAGTGATTTAAAATTATAAGTGCAATCTTAAAATTATATTAAAAATAAAAATAAAAAAGTATTCGGCATATTTTAATTTAATGGGACAAAAAGAAAAAATTTAGAGGGGACAAATTCATAATATATGTATTTTAAGAGAAATTTCAAAAATTTATTAGGGCAAAGATTAAGAAGAAGAAGAAGAATTTTGAAATAGGAGGTAAAGATAAAAATTGAAAGGAAAAAATTTATATTTTAGGGAGACATTTGAAAAGTTATTGGGGGCAATTGTTCTCACTCTTATAGAGCTAGATTCGCCTCTGGTTGAGGCCATGAGCTAAAAGATGTCCCTGTACAAGTAGTTAACCATGTGAAAGACTGAGTCACCCAAAAGTTTTTTAATTAAGGAGATGTTTGAATTCAAGTAAAATGAGAAATAAATAGAAGAATAATTATTATGAGTTTTAACACAAATTATCATAAATTTTATAGTTTATTGAATTAAGAGAAAAAAAATGAAACTAATCTCATATTTATTTATTACCTTAAAATTCTTTAAAGTAATAGTCACTCGTCTTTTCTTTTCTTTGAAATACAAAGAAAATTTAATTATTGCCTTAGAAATAATAACATCAGCAATGACAGGTAGAGCACAAGACCACTCCATAAGATCATATTGAAAACATGCTACCCAAACTAATTCATGAGCCGCAATATTTGTCGATCTTCTTACAAAACTAAAAGACAAACAATTAAATGACAAAGCTAAAATCTTACAATCCCTAACAATGAGACTAAAAACATTGTTAAATGAATCAAGACTGTTAATAGCAAACACAACTTGTTCAAAATCAGTCTCTACCACACACGCCCTAAACCTTTTATTCTTTAGTTAGCTAAGAGCTTCCTTTACTGCCATGGCTTCTGCCTCTCTTGAGGAATAGAAAAAACAAAGGAAGAGGTTTCACAAATGCACCAAGCGCTGAACCTTAACTACACCTGACTGCACAACCAATACCACCACCAAACAAAGACATAGGGGTTGCATCATCAATGTTAACCTTAACCACACCTGAAGCAAGCTTCTCCCACACCAAACTGCCACCTATAGACTCAATAAAAGCAGCAGAAGTAGAGCTACCTTGTTGAGCCACTTTCTATTGATGCAAAAGACGACCAGCAAAATTGACAATAAAAGATAGGAGAGAAGATTTATGCTTTCAAACCATGTTGTTTCAATTGTCCCAGAGGGACCGAAAATTACAACAATAAAAGAGCTTTGCTCCAGGCTAAAATTTTTAAAAATCCACTCCAACTATTCTTGAAAACTAAGCATCCCATATCTTTGAATACCTAACCCAGGACATAACCAGCATTCCCCAACTAATGCACAATCAACTAAAATGTGATAACTTGATTCAAAACCATTAAAACAAATAGGACAACCAAGATCCATGACCACTCTTCTCATAATTAAAGACTCAGCAGTACGCAAAACATTTGAATAAGCCCACCACTAGAAATGTTTCATTTTACTGGAGATGTAAAGATTCTAGATTTTAGACCAAATATATCCTTGCGAAATAGTCACTTCCCCTATTTGAAGATTATAATAGCTCTTAACCTTGTACTCCCATCTCATATTAGTATTTCAAAATAATTCATCTTTAACATACTTACAACTCAGAGGAATAGATTTAATAAGAGTAGCTTAATGCAAATCAAACATGTCAGCTAAAAAATAAAAATCCCAATGCCTCCTCTCCACATCCATCAAGCTATCTACTTTAATATCTGGGTTATTCGTAGACAGAACATACGGTTGATCATTTGATGGCATCTAAGGGTTTTTGAACACCCAAATATCCTTGCCATTACCCACTCACCACCTAGTTCCTTTTATAATAATTTCCCTTACCTCCCAAAGACTCATCCAAACGAAGCTGGGATTGCTCCCGAGATTTGCATCAAAAAATTGAGAATTAATCTAATACTTACATTTCAGCACACAAGCCATTAAAGAGTTAGGAGATTTTAGCAGACGCCACACTTGCTTGCCTATTATGGCTTTATTAAACTCTATAACCACTTAAAACCAATCCCACCAACTACTTTTGGAAGACATAGATTATGCCAGCTTTTTCGGTAAATGCCTTTCCTTACCACTTGTTGATTTCCCCACCAAAATCTACAGAAAGTTTTCTTCACTTTAAAACACAACTCTATAAGAAGTAGAAATATGCCCGTAACATAATTTGGGATAACTTGACCAACCATTTTAATCAAAGTTTCTTTGCCTCCCTCACACGATTCCACACCTTCTCCTTAATAACACCAAGAATTTTGCTCTTATTTCTCCCAACCAAAATAGGTAGACCAAGATAGTTACCTGAACAATCAGAATGAGAAAGCTACATATTATAGCAAATGAGTTGTCTAGCTTCTTTCTTCGTGTTCTTGTTGAAAAAGATGGAAGACTTTTAAAAATCAATTACTTGACTAGACGCCTTCTCATATATGTATAACACCTCCTTAATACCTGTGCATTCAATCATATTGGCCCTAAAGAACAGGAAACATTCATCTGTAAAAAGTAGGCTTATACTTTCCTTTCTTTTTAGTAAAGCGCTAAGGCCTCAATATATAAGATGAACAAATACGAAGGGAGCGGATCTCCTTATTGCAGTCTCGCTCTTTAGAATAATAGAACTCAATGCTAGGATTGTATGCCCTAGAGCATGTACATTATATATATATTTGTAGTCTTGATCATATAATGGATTTTAATATATATATTTTGTTTAATGATTTCATTCATTAAAGTGTGTAATGTATATATGTTCCTTAATTCTTATGTACGAGAATTTATTCTCAAAGAGTTTAGGAATATGAGTGACAGATTGTCTTTTCCATAGACTTTTAAGCATGTTCATGGTCATAGGATTATTGGTAGGAACGTCATTAATCCGAAAGACCATCACCTCTGTTGTCACCCATGACAAGTATGAGATACTTATTAGTATGGAGGTAATAAGTCACATGCTATAGACATGTGATGTCATAACAATATGTGGACATACTCATGAGTTGAGTAAGTTGAACAGTGACACTAGATGATAGATACATGAATTTTATCTACTAGTCAATATCTCATCATTTAGATCATAATTGTGCATATAATTCTTAGACTTGAGATGACATATTATCTGGCATATTAGTGGCTATG
>CAOJBK012345321.1:0-10047 GCA_948294925.1 Codiaeum variegatum
AACCCTTATATAATAAATGAATATTAGATGTCCCACAAGTCCATTTGTTAAGTTAAAAGTTCATGATCATCCATACAAGCCAAGACCACCACATTACATGCATATATAACTCTTATATATATGTATGTGATGAAAAACAACCATCCCAACCTTATGTGCCAGTATATGGTCGTATAGGTTCTGCCAATACGGGTGTATGAACAAGTCCATACGACCGTATAGATATACTTCCATAAGTGCATATGCTAGTCCAGAAGCATTTAGGATCAATCCTTGAGGACCATACGGCGTATTCTAGTCCAGAAACTTAGGGAGCTATTTTGTCTTGTCATACGGTCGTATGGATGTACTCCATACAGTCGTATCCTAGTACAAGATATTGGTTCTGCATAAAAATTGAGTGGCTCTGATACCACTTGAAGGAAAGAATACGAGCCGCACAATAGAAGCAGAAGATCAAAAATCAAACAAAACCATAAAGGTGCGATTTTTAGTTTTCAAAACTTTTATAAAACAAGTTTCCATGCCAAAACTCTTTAATGAACATTTAAACCTAGGTTTGGACCCATAAGCTCATTCAAGGATTCTTTTGCCAATTATTGTGTAAAACACAATTATAACTTAGAAGGAGATTTGTAGTATCAAATATCTTAACTCTCTCCTCCGTTAAGCTCCTCATGTGCGAAGCCTCTAGCTCGACTCACACCGAAGCTTTCCCAAGGCTTGTGTCTCCTTCCTCTCTAAGAAGCTTGAACCGGCTCTCTTGGTTGCCCAAATGTTTTGGTTCTTGCTCTTTTATTGTGAACTTAAGACTCTAAGGATTGTTGGACCAAGACTCCTCCACACACTCCTTCATAAGGTTATAGAAGAAGAGTTTATGGTTGAAGAACTCTTCTTCAAAGATAAATTCCCTCTCTCTACAATGATATGGTATTTGGAACTTTCTCTCTCTCACTCAAGTTTCTCTCTCTAACTCTTAAAAGAAAAGCTCAAGTTAAGATGATGAACAGTGCCAGCTTTTCTTATCTTAGGCAAGAAGATGATGATGAGCAGTGCCATAGGATTCATTCCTTGTTTACCTAAGTTAATGAATCCTTTCTTGGAGATCACTTATCTCAACATACCACTGATTATAGCCACCACATGTCATATACCAAATACTTGGATAACATAGATATGTATGTAGTAACAAACCATAGCCACCAATGTGTTAGATAACATGTCGCCTCAAGTCTAAGGATTATATGCACAATTATGATATAAATGATAGGACATTGACTAATGGATAAAATTCATGTGTTTATCATCTAATGTCACTATTCGACTTCCTCATCTTATGAGTATTCACGTGTTGTCACATCATATGTCTGTAGTATGAGACTTACTACTTCCATACCAACAAGTATCTCATATTTGTCATGAATGACAACAAATGTCACGATCTTTCCGGATTATTGACGTTCCTACCAATAATCCTATGACTGTGAATTTACTTTAAAGTCTATGATAAAAAGAATTTGTCTCCATATTTTCAAACACTTTGAGAATATATTCTCTTACATATAACTTATGGAACATATATATATTAAACACTAAAATGAAGGTAATCATTTAAAGAAAAACATATATATTAAATGCCAATATTGGATTAAGATTACAAATATCAATATTGGATTAAGATTACAAATATATATATATATATACAAAATACTAGCTCTAGGGCATACACCCATAACACAAAGCGGGTATGTAATGGCTTGACACTAAATCTTTTCCTTGAATGATGAGTGACACCTTAGTTGTTTTGATTCCTAAGAATGATAGTCCTAAGAGTATGAAAGAAATTAGGCCTTTTTTTTTTTAAAATGTAATGTAGTATATAAAATTGTGTCCAAGGTGTTAACTAATAGGCTTAAGCTGATTTTGTCCAAAGTGATATCAGAATCTCATTTTACTTTTGTCATTGCTAGGGAGGTTTTGAGTTATATGAAAAGGCATAATAGAGGTAAGGATGGTGAGGCAACTTTAAAATTAGATATAAATAAAGCATGTGACAAGGTCAATTGGGATTTTTCGGAAAGAGTTATAAGAGAGATGGCATTTGCAGATAAGTGGGTTAGGCTGATGATGTCAAAGGCATTGTCTAGTATGTTGAATCAAGCTAAGAGGGATAAGAAAATCATGGGTTGTAAGGTTTATTGACGTGTACCTCCTATTTCGTATCTATTCTTTACTGATGATAGTTTCCTCTTTTTTAAAGCTAGGGATGGTAAGGCGTTGATGGTGAAGAGTATTCTAGAATGTATGAGATTATGTCAGGATAAGCTATTAATTTCAATAAGCCAGGTACTATGTTTAGTTCTAATATTAGAATGGATAAACATGTTGAGCTTAAAAATTTGTTAACGATTCATAATGATGATGATTTAGGTAATTATTTAGGACTTCCATCTCTAATGAGTATAAGTTGTACATGGCTCTCTCCTGCCCACTCCACCATTTGCAAATCAAACCATATGAGTCAATGTCCTTTATTGTAAAGTAGGAGGCATAAATGGCCAACCACTATCATCCATTGTAAGATTTATGGCCTGAACAATCATACTACTAACTGTTTTCAAAGGTACACTTCTTTACTTTATTCACATTTTACATATCCTTAAGCTAATGTTGCTTATTCTGGACCAACAAGCTATGTGCACCATCGACCTCATCCATAATACAATTCTTAGTTTGCTGATTCAGGCATAAATGTTTTTATTACTTCGGACATCTCAAATCCATAACTTCCCATCCTATATACAGATGGAGATAAATTGATTGTTAGTGATGGACAAGATTTGCCTATTTCTTTCATTGGTCATTCCTTCATTTCCTCTCCATTAAGAATATTTAACATGTTCCACACGATACCAAGTCTCTACTTTTCATTTCAAAATTTAGTCATGATGATCATTGCTTTTTTTATATATATATATATATATATATATATAGGCCTTCTTTCTTACTTATAAAGGATCAGAAGATAAGGGAATAACTCCTGTGAGATGTGAATGAGAGTGGTTCATACTTATTATTGAGTGACCAGAAACCTTAAGCTTTCTTCATTGAATATGTTCCTTTTGATATTTGGAGCTCTTACTTTGGTCATCCACAAATTTGTATAATAGTAAAAATAATCAAAGAAAATCATCTTCCTACCTCTAATAAGTCTAGTTCTATAAAATGTTCTTGATTGTTAGGAAAATTAGCTAAAATCCCACTTGCTTTTGATGCTAGCTAGAGGCTTATGGTGCCTACACAGGCTCTGTGGTACCCGCAAGGCTCTATGATGCCTTTTAGCACGTGGTGGTGCTTGCAACATTTCTTGGGGACTATTCCTCCAGTTTGGCTTTTTGATTCAGTTCAACCAATTTCTGAGTTGGTTTTCATCATTTTAAAAGCTTTTTTTTAGCACATTTTGAATATGATTTGAACCCAATTTGGACCTATGGATTCTTCTTAATGCTATGGTTAGGATAGTGCCAAAATCAGGGTTCACAAATACATTGATACTTATTAAGTACCAAATTACTATAGGGCTAGATAGACTACATCCCTACTAAATATTATTAAATATCTACGGTAATGGTTTAATTTGTTGAAAATGTTAATGTTGGGTGACCTTGTGGTTATATGTTGTATGCACGTCGAGAGAAAATAAATAGTTAATATTAGGGTTAATATCACAAAAGTACCTTGTGGTTTAATAGATTTTTAAATATGACCCTCTAGTTAAAATCCTTTCAGATATGACCCTATGGTTTCCTCCATTAGCACATCTGTGACAAAGTGCGTAACACCATTAATTATTACTTACGTGGCATTGATAACTCACATGTCACATCTGCGCCACATAGGATTATTTAATGACATTATATATTTTGTTAATAATGTGATAACAAAGGAAACCACATGGTCAAATTTGAAAGGATTTGAACAACATTGCCATATTTGAAAATGTATTAAATCACATAGTACTTTTATGATATTATCCCTTAATAGTATATTAGCATGATAACAAATCCCATATTGCAAGGCATGTGAGTAATGCGTGTTATAGGGTTGTACGGGTTTCAATAATCTTACGATTCCTAAGCCTTATGAATGTCGCATTCTGAGAAATTGAGATGTGAGTACTAGAGGAAGGCATTCATGTATATTTCTTCACATGTTTGAGAAGTCGTAAAAGAATCACTATGGAAGATGGTTGGACAATTAGAGTATGGCTTTAGAATCAAAACTCATGGATAAACTCATTTTTATCATTGAGAGAAGAAGGGAAAGTAAGAAAATACTGCCCAAAAGAGAAAGGAGCAAACCCAAAAGAATGAAACTTAAAAATAGAAAAAGACAAGTGTAAATTAACTAACTAGACTAAATATGGGAATAGAATGAAAGAAAGTTAAGTGTGAGAGAATTGTAGTGATGAGAAAGCAATCAATAATAATTTTTTTTAAAAAAAAGGAAAATGGGATAAAAAGACATATTTGTATGCATAGCGGAAGGTTCTAGAACGAGAACCAAACCACTCAATGGTCAACCTGTGACAAAAGAGGGTTTAAGCGAGAATTTTGCCGCCCACACACATCTAACAGGCATGAGAATCGAAGAGATATAATTGATTACCTTAGGGAAATCGAAGCAACATGACAACTACGCTAGAAAGTTGCAAGGATAGTAGTTGAAAGTTCTCCTTGCCCTATAACCCTATTGAAGTGTTGGACTCCAGACATAGGGGGACTTGTGATGATAGGCGACCTAAGTATGTTATCCCAAATGACCATTGGGTCACCTCCCTAAGGACAAGAGCTACCAGGATGACCCTTCATATAATGGAGCTCGAATCGGATTAGTCAAGATCATCCTTAAGATAGTATACATAGAAGATACATATTAGGCTGTAACTTTTCATAAAAGAAACTTGGGATTCGATTTAGACAATAATCGAAGGGTTAACAATTCCAATAATAATTTCAAAAAAAGACAAGTTAGTATATTCACCTGACCTCCAACAGTTAGGCTATCCAATCCTCTAAGTCTCCAAACACCATTACTAGCTCTAAAATATCAAATGCAATTTATTTAGAAACTAATACTTAATTACTAAATTTCTAGAACCCTACTATTGAAACAATAAAATCACAAATAAACCGAATGACTTTAAAAGATTTAATTTACTATTGTATCAACTAATTGAATAGTCATACTACTCTATATATAAGAGACTCTATCAAGTGACTCTTTGAGATTCTACCGAAAATTCGGCGGAATCTCTTCTATTTCTAGGACAAGACCTTCTATAATAAAAGAGATAAAAACACTTCTATAAATCTATTATTAACAAACAAACATCATGTTGACTCCTCCTGAATCCTCTATATCAATAAACACAATTAATCAAATGAGTAATAATCGACAACTAAAAAGTAACTTAAACTTTGAATAAGTTACAACTAATTCACTAAATTTCATTAATTCGAAAATTAACCTTAAGTTAGATATTCAATCAACGCATCTATACCTTCATTACTTCAATTTCAATTCATATATTCACTACCCTCAACACATAATAAAATTTCAATTCTTTCAATTCAAGCCCAACCATTTGCACATCTCAAATGTAATTAATAATAACTTTTTTTAAAGCATTTAGTAGTCTTATTATTCAAGCTAATATATTAAATTAGCTCTCTGTATAATTAATTTTACAAATTCACCAACCAATATAGCATAAAAGAAATATAGAGCAAATAATGACAAATCAAAAGATATTATAAAAGAACAATGACAATTAAAATAAAGGTGGATGACAAAGCTAGTGATATCATATGTATCAAAAATGAAAATTTAAAAGATACAAAAACAGGGTTCTTTAACTTTATCAATGGAGATAACAACACATTTTATTTATAGAATTAGACAATCATTAGCTAATTCATCATTTTTAAGCATACACATTTTATATACGAGCACCATTAGCAATTGGAACAAAACATAATACTAATAGTTGAAAAGATTGTTACTAACTTCTTCAATTTTAACACTGATCAAACAACAAAAAAAAATTAATTCCTATAAAAAGAAAATAACAGAACAATGTACTATTCAATTAGTAACAGAAAATGGGTTTTGCAATAACAATTCAATTAGAAATTTCAAAGCAAACTTTAACAGTAATACTGTATTAGAATCAAAGTTCAATTAAACCTGATTTAGTAAAATGAAAATAGAGCAGCTCCAAATTCCTATTTTCTTCACCTTTTCCATTTCAAATTTTATATCACATAAATAGCACATCTTTTATTTACTTCTCTATTTTTGAAAACAGGTTAGTGACAACATGAATTAAAACCCATTCAAAATTATATTTTTAGTTTTGAAACCTACAAATTGATCAATTAAACTTCCAAAACAACCAAAATTTTTCGGAATTGAAATAATCCCTTAAAATGAAAGACCCAATTATTCAATTAATCAATTTAGCAATAACCCTGTTCAATTTTGAATAATCATAATCAAGCTCATAACAATCATATATTCAATTAAATTTCTCTACTGTAAATATGAAACTTAAAAGTTCGAGTATTACCGTTGCGTATATTAATCGAAATAGGCTCGAAAACTAAATTAAAACGCGAAGGGGCCGCTGCCGCCTTGCTCTGCCGCTGGAGGTGATCTTTATGGTCGGGAAGTACAACTATCTGAAGCGTTCTGTCGACAGGAATATAGTGGTGGTAGTCGTTCATGAAGATTCGTCTTTGATTGGCCGAAAACGGCTTCAAAAAGTGCCACCGACGAAGCTTTCAAGATTCGATTCCGCTACCATCACCGCCCGTTTTCCACCGGTGCCGCTTCCAGAGGACTCGCCGGAGGATGGGCTGTCATTTTATTATGGTGATGGCGAGTTTCTCCCTCTTCCTCGATCTCTCTCTGTTCTATCTCACGTCCCCCCTCTGTTTCTCCCCCTCCTGCAATTCCCATTCTGTTCTTTACTTCTTTTTTTTTATTTAAACTTAGCTGTATAAAGTAGGCCAACCCATAATAAGAAAATTATTTTATTTTTTTATATTTTTTCCGACTTTGAAGATTCTTCCACCTTTTTGTTTCTTTTCTGCTTTTTTTATTTTTTTGTACTTATATATGTTATTATTATTATTAATACATTAGTATATATAAATATGTACACATAAAAAGATATTTTATTAAAATTTTCACAAATATTAATAGTTATTATTTTTTAAAAAAATCTAAAACCAACTTTAAATAATAAAATTAATAAATCAAACCTTATGATAGTATTATTTTTTCCAGGAAAAAAATTTCAAATTTAATAATTTCATATAAAACTGTAAATTTAAAATTTAAAAATTTTCATTTAAAATTTAAAATGTCAATTCAAAAGTAAATTTAACAATTTTCATTAAAAAAAATAAAAATCTTACCACCAAATCAAATTTTAAGTATTTCACTTTTGAAAATAATTCAAACAATTATAATAAAATCTTTATAAAAGTTTTATTATATTGACATAAAATCAAAATCGTTAATTTTAATAATTTTCTTATTAAATTTTTGCTAAATAAATTTGGCACGAATTGGATTATTACACTAAAGGTAAACTTCCTATGTTTCATTATACATAGCTATCGCTAGCAAGAGTGCGCTAATGTGAGGCCATTGCTTGAGTTCTCGCTCATAGATCAGACTAAAGAGGAAAATTATAAGGTTGATAGTCATATTGGAAGAGCACTTGAGCCTTGATTAGGCCGCACTATAGCTGGTATATATTGGACCCAGATTCAATAAGCTTTTTGGATTGGGCTTTTAAAAAATTCACACACTACTGTATGAGCAACACATATAATGACTGATCTTTTGCAAAAAAAAAAAAAAAACTCTTCTGTTAACCATTTGAATTCCAGTGTTCTTATTTGGCCATTAAATAAAAATTTTTGACTTTTTTTTTGTCTTTTTATGTGTTATTTAAAAAAAAAATTATTTTGACTGCTTCTTTGTTTTTATTATATATATATAAAAGAAATGTACTTTTTATTTACTAAGAAAACTAACCTTAAATACTTTAATATAAAATTTTATCATTTATTTACTTACTTGATTTTATTTTAATTTACAACAATTCTTCTATTATAACTCAAAATTATATCATTTATAATTTATATTATTATTATTTAAGCCCTATATTTCTAATATAAATTTATTTCATTTATATTTTTTATATATCATTTATTTATAATTTATAATATTTTAAGTAAGTTATTTTATATATATGATTTAATCACACATTTAACGAAAATTTATCATTCATTTGTACAGACTCTATAAATAAAACTAGTACTAGTTACTTAAAAAAGTTTTATAAAAAAATAATGATATATAAAAATGAAAAGTAATTTATTAATAAATAGTAAAATATTCATTATAAAAAATTAAAAAAGTTACAATTTATATTTAATGAAAATAAAATAAAATAAAAATATTCATTAATACAAATTCACTACGTTAAAAAAATAAAATTTATTACTAAACAAAATAATATTCATTATCAAGCACAAATGAAAACTATCACAAACTATGTGAAAAAAAAATAATTATACAAACAGTGATATGTATAATTATATTTACTAAAAATAAATAGAAATTTATTATCAAACAATAGAATATTCATTATAAAGAATTTAGGAATATTACAATTATATTCAATGAAAACTTAGAAAAAAGAATATATTAACTGATAAAAATTCATTGATACATCAAGAAAATAAATTTATTATTAAACAAAAGAATATTCATTACAAAGTATTAATAAAACTACTACTAATTATCTGAAAAAATTTTATAAAAAATAATGATGTATAAAATTATGTTCACTAAAAATAAAAAGTAATTCTTTGTCAAACAGTAAAATATTCATTATAAAAATAAAGAAAACAACAAGTCATATTCAATGAATAAAGAAAAAAAAATCACTGACACAAATTCATTATATCAAAAAAATAAATTTATTATCAAATACTATAATATTCATTACAAAAAACAGAAAAAAATTACTACTAGCAAACATAATTTTTAATAAAAAAATCGACTGATACTGATTTATTACATCAAAGAAATAAATTCATATTTGACAAAAAAAAAAGTAAATTTATTACCAAAAATATTAATATTTATAAAAAAGAATTCATAAAAACTACTACTAGTTATATGAAAAAAAATATTCTAAAAATAATATGTAAAATTATATTTATTAAAAATGAAAAGTGATTCATTACTAAATAGTAGGCGAAATCATAATCTAATTGATAAAAAATAAAGTAATATATTTTTTTAAAAATAAAAATTAATACTATTATGCCTTGAAATCATATATACAAAAAAAATATATATTATATTTAACTCAATTAAACTATATTATTTTTAATTTAATTAAAATTTATTTAAAAATATCAAGAGAAAAAAAATGAAATGAAAAGCACAACCTACAAAAAAAAAAAAGAAAAATTTTAATACTATAAAGAGAGTAAACAACACCAGAAAGAAAACAAAAAAACCTTAGCACTAAAAGCATATCAAAATAGTGAAAGTCACAAAAAATAAAAAACAATAAACAAAACAACATTAATAATAATGCATCAATAATCGAACTTTAGACTTAGGAGTAATAAAACCTCAAATATTGCCAATTGATCTGCCACTAACTACAATCACTTTGTACAAAAAATTTTTATATTGTGAAAATTTCGATCCAGCATGCTTTCTACACCCAGGTCTACCATAAAATTTGCGAATCCAGTATGCGGCTACACTACAAAAAATTTTAATTTTATTTATCCCAATTACTGACCTCAAAATTATAGTTACTGATCTCTTACTGACCCAATTTAGAAAAAAAAATTTAATTAATTACTGACCCCCTCCTGCTCCACAAAATGGGTCAGTAATTTTTGGATCAGTAAGGGATCAATAATTAATTAATTTAATTTTTTT
>CAOJBK012346270.1:0-13132 GCA_948294925.1 Codiaeum variegatum
TGGCCCATTTTGAATTACAGACCACGTAAGTGATTCTTTATTATTTTACTTTTATAGTTATAATTCCTTAAACTTGTTCATTTAGAATTATTTGTTATTTTTTTTTATAATTACAAATTCTTATTAGTTTTAGATTATGATTGTGTAAACTCTAGAGCATTGGAGAACATTTTTATCAATTATTTATTAACTTAACCTTACAAATTACTCCATCCATCCCAAAAAGATAATCATATTTAACTAAATGTTGCATTCCAAAAAATAGTCCTATTTAACTAATTTTCTCAAATTTAAAAGTTATTAAATACATTTTTTCTCTCAAATACCCTTAATTAATGTATATATGACTAAAAGATGATTTAAAATTTTTAGGTTTCATAAAATAATATTGAAGGGTAGAAAAGAAAATTAATTTGTATAATTAATTATTTTTATATTATTATTTATTGTTTCTTAATATGTAAAATTAGCAAATGTGATTATCTTTTGGGACATAGGGAGTAGCTAAATTGTCTCTTTGAGATTTTAGCCTTAAAACTTATTTTCTAAGATTTATTCTTATGACGATCCTTTATATTGGCACACTCTGTCACAAGCAATATAAATTAGAAAAAAGATTCAATGAGGTAAAACAAATTGAACTTGAAATTTATTTAAGTGAAGCTATGATTGAGCAAAAAGACTTTGAAGTATTAAAATATTGGAACACAAACTCTGATAGGTTCTCTGTTCTTAGAAAAATGGTTAGGGATATACTTGTTGCCCTTGTAAATAGTATAGCTTTTAAGAGTGCATTTAGGATAGGGGTAGGGTATTAGATCCTTTAAGAGTTCTTCTAGTACTAGACTTATTCAGACACTCATTTGCACTCAAGATTGGATAAAAAGTATTGCGTTATTTTTCAGACTTGCGGACGTGCCAATGGAGAATTTTCTCAATTATACGAATACTGACTTCTAATCAAACATGGTGGATTTCCAAACTCCTTTACTATAATTCATTTGAATTTCAAAAATTTAGATTGTAAATGAAAATATAAGTTGAAACTAAAAATGTAAAGTTTTTTGCATTGATTTTTTTGGAAAATCATGATGTACAGTAAACTAAAATACTGAGGAAGGCTAAAAAAAGGTGATAATAATACAAAAGAAAATTTTACTTCATGAAATGCTAGAAATATAATTGGAAATTGTAAAGTTGATTGTGTTGGAAATATATTAGATAATTATATATGAGCTATAATTATATAAATTACAATAACAATAAATCAAATGTTTTAATTATAAAACAGTTACTGAAATATTACATTAATTTAATTTACAAGGCAATAAAAAATTGAAATTACAACTGAAAATTTCCTATATAACAATTCTAAACAGAAATCAAAATTGAATCAGTAAATGAACAAAAAAATAAAATAAAGGAATGCTGCAAAACTAAAACATATTCAGCTTATAATCCTCCAAAAATCCTGTAGAAATTTGTTAGTAAATCAGGAAATAATTAAAAATGAAACTATAGAAAAATTGGTTAGTTAAAACACACCCCAGAATAATTTATAAACATAAATAACTAAAGGGAAAGGAAACTTGAGGCCTGTATAAATAATTTCCTTAAAACATATTCACCACCTATTTTGTTTATAGGTTTTAATCGGTGTCTATTTCCCGGGATACAACGAGTACGATTTCTTCGCACAACAATAGCGAGAAATCCCATTGAACTTGGTAGCATATGAACCGAATCAGAGAGAGTTTTGAAAGGAAACAAGTGCAGAAAATTTCTATGATTTTTTATGTGTAGTTGATCATTTTTCAAAGTGAAGGAAACTACCAATTTATAGTCAATGAGGGATTTAGGAGTTTCAAAAATTAAGGTGCAAATTAATTTCTAATAACTCTCAAAAAACTGTTACATAATGAGAGGAGTTACACACATAATTTAACTCTGAAACTATAAGAGATAGAAAGGCGCACAGGCCAGAAAGCCATCCGCACGGCCCGTGCCAAACGCTTTCTGCTCTGTGTTATTTTCTGTTTCTCTGCAATTTCAGTTCCAGAGATCCGCATGGGCCAAAATCATATCCGCAAGGCTCGTGTGATCACTTATCCAGCCCGTGCGCTTTGTAACTTTAGTATAGAGATCCGTACGAGCCAAAATCTTATGTATAGGGGCCTATGCATTGCCCCTTGTGGATTTCTATTTCTTTGCAATTCTAGTCCAGTAAATGGCACTTTCTAAAACCATATCCGCACGGGCCCATACAGATTTTTGTTTCCTTTATAATTTTTCAGTCCAATTCAAAAGAAAATGAGCAAAAATTTAGACTTGTCTAAGCCCACAAGTTTTGGAGCGACATTCGTGTACGCAGGACGTGCGGGCACGTGTGGAAATTTTAGGCTTGGGGTGGTCAAGATTTGCATCCCTCTGCATGCATGGGGAGAGTCTCTTCCCAAAGACTTGTTATCCACTAAAAAATGTAACTCTATATATAAACCAACAAATGGTTTCATATTTTTTCAATGTGGAAGTAAGTTCCATTTCCATCATTTTGGCCATGTCAAGTGTGTAACTTTGTTAGACAATTTTTCATTCACTAAACCACCATTTTGAGTGTATAATATATCATTTCGAAGCTCTCACAGCATAGATTATGAAACGTCTGAGACCTTCCACTTTTACCTAGTGGGTCCTGCTTAAAATGTGGCTAAAAAATAGCAAATAATCATGTTATTTTCTAATAGATTGTTGATTGATTGTTGTGTTGTCTTTGAGTTGTGTTGATGTTAGTCTTAATGATCTTGAGTTGATGTTTGAGATTTGATGATGTTGAGTTGATATTTTTGGTTGATGTTGATAAGTTTATTCTCTTCATGATTCTATGCCATTGTTGTTTTATATCTCTAAGGAACCACTTCCTTAGCCAAAAGGTGAAAAACCAACAGTCACTCTGAGAAAGTTAATGCACCGTTATATGACTTTGCTTGCAAAACTTCCATTTAAGAATTTTTCAATGATTTGATACTTAGTCACACTTGGGCTCCTTAATAATGGACTTGGTAATTCCTTTGGGCCTTTGACCCAAAAAACCAATTAAATCAAATAAATTAATTATTTAGGTCCAAAATTTATTTTTAAGCATAAATAATGCTCCCATATGTTGTAAGCTTGGTACAAAACTTATAAACATGTAAAATATGATTTTCAAACTCTACTTCCCTAATGGTGAGACTCAAAGTAGCTTTTAACCTATTTTACCAAGATTTTATGGCTCGTGGTGACAAATGGATCCATGAAGAATGAAAACGTAACCATCAAACTTGTCTGCATTAATAAGAACATCTAAAAGAGCGGATTCTATGGACTTTAAAATTTTATGGCTCATGTTCCTTTGACAAAACCTCTGTAAAACCCTCTCTAAGCAAAAATTCTTCAGTTCCAAATTCAAATTCAAATTCCTTAAGTCATAATTCCCAAAATAAATTTACAATTAATTCTCCTTCATTCTAAAAAAACTCTAAGTTTCAAAATCTACAAAAATCCTTCCCTAAAACATATTTATTATTTCCTTAAAAATTTCCTCAAACAACAACACCACAAAAAGAAAACATGCAGACAAAAGGGACACCAACCCCTGAGGAACATGTTGCTTTTCTATGGGTATTTGTGAACCCATATTTTTTCACCATAAAATATGGACCGTTAACACAATCCCAACTATTCAAACCGTGCTAACAGACCTAAAAAACCCAAAAAATAGAATCAAATTAGTCCGGACCAAGCCCAGAAAATCGTAACCATGCATGAGGGCCCAAACACATGATTTAAGGCTCAAACACATGCTTTGGAGCTTAACCATGCGTGTAGACCTAAATGCACACATTTTGGCAAAAACTCATGTGTTTGGGCTTTAACGTATGAGGCCCAATTTTTTGACACGCTTTTCTATAAATTCGACCCTTCGGGTCAGTTTTTGGGAGACTTTTTCAAATGATTTTTAGATGCTCTTACATACAAACACACCCCCAAATGCCAAAAATGCACTAGAAACACTTAATTTCCTGCAATTCCGATCAGAAGACCGATTCAACACTCACAAACTTCATTATAGTCAGACGTCCAACAGACCTCTTTGAGCACAACAGAGACACGATCTGGGTTCATCAAGCCTTTTGAGAAACTAATTCTGAAACCCCGTAAGCCAAAGGTAAATACATTACAATATTCTTTTTCTTTGGTTCTGAATAAAGCCCTTAATTTGATTATGCATTTTTTATAGTACCAAAACTCTATTTTCTGAAATCATTCAAATTAAAGCCCTAAAAGAAATTAGGAAATTTCACACTAATCAAAATCAATTTTCATCAATCGAATACTCAATTGGTTAAAGGCCTCTTAGTTAATTCTTTTGAAAATAAAATGAATTAGCTTCTGAACGAATCAAACCACCAACCCACTATTTTTCAAAACAACCCCACCCTTCGCGAGAAGGAAGAACGACATGGGATTTGATTCCCATTCAAAGGGATATGCTGACAAGCTTGTTCATAAGGATTCAAATCCAAAAGTCCTTTTTTTTTTCTCTTTATTTTCCCTTCATTTTATTAATTTTGTTATTATTATTATTTTTTTTCATTTTCTGTGTTATTGCCATTATTTGTGCCATTATTATTGTATTTGGGTTTGTAATAATTTTTAGGGAATGTGTGTCTTTCCCAGATTTGTGTGGACTTGAGAAGGGATCCCCTATATTTGTATTGTTTGAGATGTAATTATTTTTTATTTTTATTTTCATTTAATTTTCCTTTTATTTGGGGATGTGTGCACTCCTTAGACCCATTCGAGGCTAGAGGAGGGACCCCTGTTTAATATCCACTTTTATTGCTTTTATCACTAATATTTCCATGCATGATATAATCTCTGTCCATGCATAATATTTTCCACGATAATATCTGTTCATTCATCATGAAGGTATGCCATGCATACATGAAATTTAATTTTAACCAAAACCATTGATACTAGCCAAATATACCTAATTTATACTTCGTTTCTTGGCCATTATCCGTATCCAATTGTATTTAATTTATTTGTTTTTATTGTGTTTTCAGCTTTTCTAGTTTTAAGTATTGATTCAGAGCCAAATAGTGGAATATATTGGAATGGGCTTACAAAAGGAGCATAAAAGAGTTGAAAATTAAGCAAAGGCAGAGTCACTGGTATAGTTCATGGGTGTGACCAATGCCTATGAGTTGGAATGGAACTAAAAGCCAGATTTTTGCAGGAAAATAGAGTCCAAAAATTTTCAACCTCTTTAGCTTAAAAAGGAAACCCTACCAGAGCTAAATAGGAAGAAAACATCACATAAAAGAACAATAAATGAATCAAGAACGAGTGATCAAAGTGAAGTTTAAGCAAGATTTTATAGGATTTTGGGTATTGGCCTAAGAATTCCTTATGGGTTTCTTAGTTCTCTCTTCTTTTCCTTTAATTTTCTGCTGTAACTTTGCTATCATGAACTAAATCTTTTGGTTTACCTATATTTGATGAATATCAGCTACTTTGTATGGATTTATTAACTTTACTGCTCAATGAATGTTTGAAATTGTCTTCAAGTAATAATTTCAATTTATATTATATGCAGTTTTTCATCCACAATTGCATGCTCTTTAGGCATTGAACTCTTGAAATTGTTTTAGTTTGCTATGATTGTTAGAGATAGATTCATAGACACCTAGGGTTAAGTTTCTTTCATATGAAACCTAATGCTTTTCTTAATTGATTGGTTGTGAGAAGAAATTCCCTTTCTTTACTTAAGATTTAGAGATTTAATTGCTTGAGAAAGAATTGAATCTAATTTGATATGAATAAACCCACTTAAAGTATAATTCCAATCGTCATTGAGTTGTTGATCACCCATATAATTTAGTCTAATATGAGTTGAAGTCTAAGTAAACATCTTTTGATCTTGATTCCTATCTTTGCATTTGTTTCCTTAGTTAATTATTCAATTTAATTTAGTTTAGTTAAAGTTTTAATTAAAGCATAGAAAAACTTTATTATTTGTAAGCTAAACAATAGTGGAAGAAAGTGAGTTAGTGATTAACTGATTGAACATACACAAGTCTTTTGGGAGAATGATATCAGGATTCACCGTTTTTATTACTTGATAGGATCCCATACACTTGCAGGTGTGAAGTAGAGTTTTTCTCCATCAAGTTTTTAGTGCCTTTGCTGGGGACTTGTTATTAGTTTGATATAGTTGACATTAATAATAAACCTAAAGCTATTGATTTAGCCTTTCTATTCTTGTTTACTAAATTTTAGTTGCTCTTATTATTGCCTTTCAAGTACTAGTTTATGACCAAAGTTAACCACTTTGAATTCCTCCTATACGATTTGAAACTTGAACAATCTTTAAGAAATCAAATACAACAAAGGGAAAGAGGGTTAGCTTTGGTCGGAGATGGTCCACTTCAGGGAGATCAAGAGAATGCAACTGAGGTTGAGGTACCCAAAGTCAATATAGAGGGTAATGACAATAATAATGGTAATAATGGTAACAATGGTAATGGAAATGCCATTAGAGAAAGAGTTAGCAATGGAAATAATAGAATTGAAATCGGGAATGGTCAAAGAGCTAGAGATCTAGTCCGGAGGACAATGTAGGATTTTGCACGAGCTGATTTAAGTGATATAGGAGGTCCTATAAGGAGGCCAGGAGTTGAAGCCAATACTTTTGAAATTAAACTGGCCATTATTTAGATGATAAAAAATAATTGTCAGTATGGTGGATTAGCCCACGAGAATCCTCACACCCATCTTAATGAGTTCGTAAAGATCTGTGATACATTTAAGATGAATGGGGTAACTGAGGACGCGATCAAATTGCGATTATTTTCATTCTCTCTAAGAGATAACCCAAAAAAGTGGCTTAAGTCCTTCCTTGTAAGCCATTTCACAACTTGGGCACAACTGGCGGAGGTCTTTTTAGAAAAATACTTTCCACCTGCCAAGATAGCAAAGCTAAAACATGAGATATATTCCTTCACCCAGCCTGAGGGAAAATCATTGTATGAAGGAAGAGAGAGATTAAGGACTTATTACTGAAGTGTCCCCATAATGGCTTCTCCACATGGCAATTAATTAAGACTTTCACTAATAGATTGACGTATGCGAACAGACAAAATTTGATTTCAGACAGAGGTGGAACGTTAGGTGATAAGGAAACCGAGGAGAATTGGGTGCTTATCGAGTAGATGTCTATGTTCTACTATCAATGGCTCCCCTATCCTAGAGATCTTCCTAGATTAAGGGCACTGGGTGTCCACAATGTTGATCATGTGACGTCTTTATCGGTACAAGTGGAAGCTTTGACGAGGAGATTCGATGCATTTACTTTGGGTACCTCAAGGTCTCAAGCTTCATTTTGTGAGAGCTATGGTGGTAGCTACCAAGCACAAGTATGTACCGTGATGGGTACCAGTGCGGGATAAGAACATGTTAACTTTGTAGGGGGTTTCCAAAGGAATAATCATAACAACAACCCCTACTCTAATACTTTTAATTAAGGGAGGAGGAATCACCCAAATTTCTCTTGGAAGGATCAAAATTAGTAGAAGATTCCTCCATCGGGTTTCCAACTAAGACCCCTAATACAAAAACTATTAGTAGTGTATGCCTTAGAGCTTACACTCAGCATGTGAATGTAAATGAAAACCTAACTGGCTTTAGTATATATGTTCTTTAAGTCAAAATATTCCTTATATCGAACGTATATATGTCCCTTAAGTATTATGTAGGGAATATATTCTTAAAGAGTTTGAGAATATGAGTGATAGATTGTCATTTTAACAGATGCTTTAAAGATTATTCATGGTCATAGGATTATTGGTAGGAACGCCATTAATCTGAATGACCATCACCTCTGTTATCATCCGTGATGAGTATTAGATACTTATTGGTATAGAGGTACTGAGTCTCATGCTACAGACATTTGATGTCGTGACAACACGTGAGCAAACTCATGAGATGGGTAAGTTAAATAGTGATGTTAGAGGATGGATACATTGGTTATTATCTACTAGTCAATATTGCATCATCTAGATTATGATTGTGCATATAATCCTTAAACTTGAGATGACATGTTATCTAGCATATTGGTGGCTATGGTTTGTTACTGCTTACATACCGATGTTGATCATGTGTTGGTATATGACATGTGGTGGCCATAATCGGTGGTATGTTGGGATAAGAATTTTTAACCAAGAAAGGATTCGTTAACTTGGGTAACCAAGGAATGAATCCTATGACTTTTGGTTGTTCTTGATATGCAAATCTCTGGCCAGAGTGGATAAGGTCCATTAGAAAGAGTTTCTAGTTGGAATCGGGTTTATCGAGAACTCAAACCGGATAGAGGTCATATGATCTAGCACATAAGGTTTAACTTCTTCCATGACCCTAGCTGAATCGGGAATCCATAATGAATGGATTTGAGTGCATGATAATTATGATCGAGATGTCCATGCTTATGTCGAGGATATGATCATCGACATTCATTTCTAATTGGGTAGTCGTGATATGTTATGTTAGACGTCACTCATGAATTATGGGACTAAGTGTGGAATTAGGTTAACACACTTGGTAGGAAGAAAAGGGTTTTCTTTATTCCATTGCTAATTAGAACATGAAACTAGTAAGTCACATACCAAATGGTGATTCCTATTAGCTTGTATGTATCATATTAATGATTAATTAAAGAATTTAATTAATTGCTAATGGGAAAAGCTAGAGGCTTCACATTTGGGGAGCTTAACGAAGGAGGGCGAGAGGTATTTTTTCTTCTATCCTTTCTTTGTTCAACTTGTGTTTTGCACACAATTGGTGAGATTATCCATGGTTGAAGTTATGGGTCCTTTCATAGGTTTAGGCATTAGTCAAAGAGTTTGATAAATGTCTAAACTCTTTATGTCAAAAGAGTTTTGACATAGAATTTATTTTCAAAGTGTTTGAAAATTTCAAATGATTTTTCCAAAAGAGTTTTGACAAAATGATTTTACTCAAAACCTAAGTTAGGGCATAGTTTCAAAGAGTTTGAAATATTGCCTAACCTAGATTTATTAAAAGAGTTTTAACAAAGTTTAGTTTTCAAAAATTTTTTGAAAATGGAATCCGAATCTTTCATGGTTCATTTTCCCTTTTGTTGCTTCCGCTTTGCGGCTCGTTAATTTCACCCTTGAACAACAACTCCCTCCCCCTAAGAAGAGGTCTCTTGAAGAAACTTTGGAAAATTTATTCAAGCTACAAACACAAAGTTTTAAGAGCAAGATGCTATCAACTGGAATACCCAATCATCCCTTCAAAACCTCGAGACCCAAGTGGGTCAAATTTTTAAAATGCTAAGTGAGAGGCAACTAGGTACTTTGCCTAGTAATACGAATGCAAACCTTAGGGCAGAACTTAAAGCCATCACCCTTCTAAATGGGAATAATTTTAAAGAAGTTAATAAGGCAAGGGTGATGAATCTGGTCGAAGAGGGGTTAATAAGGAAGGAAAGAGAGAAAGTATTATTGAAGGGAAAATTCAAGAGGAGAGGATTCAAGAGAAAGAGATTGAAAGACCTAAATCTTCACTTCCAGAATACAAGCCTTGAGTGCCCTATTTGGTGTGGCTTAGAAAAAATGTGGTGGACTCCGATTATGGTAGGTTTCTCTTCCTTTTTAAGCAATTATACATTAATATTCCTTCAATGGAAGCTATTTTCTAGATGCCAAAGTATGTAAAATTTCTGAAGGAATTGCTAAGCAAGAAGGGTAAGCTAGAGGAGGTGTCTGTCGTTCAACTTTCAAAAAAAAGCTCCACTAACCTCCATAAGCTATTATAGAAACTAAAAGATCCAAGGAGTTTTACTATCCCTTGTACTCTAGATAATTTAAACGTTATTAAAGCTTTAGCCGACCTTAAGGCAAGTGTGAGTATAATGCTCTACCAAGTCTTTAAGACTCTGGGTTTAGGTATGTCTAAACTAACATATTTGAGCATCTAATTAGCAGATAAGTCCATTATTTACCCTAAGGGTATTGTAGAAGATGTGTTGGTCAAGATCGGCTACTTTATTTTCCCTATCGATTTTCTTATTGTCGATATAGAGGACAATGAGGACAATGTCGACAACTCACTCATTTTGGGTAGGCCGTTCTTATCCACTGTCGCGCCATCATTGATGTGCATGAGGGTAAGATAACCCTGAGAGTGCATAATGAAAGCACTGTCTTTCAACTCCCTAGTATCACGGCACACACACACACATCCCTTTGAAGAAGTCAATTTTTGTTCTTCAACGGTTGAAACAAAAAGTTCAAAGGGGAATTTAAATTGTGATAACAAAGTTATTGTGGAGTGTGTGCTTAAACAGGGAAATGAAATACTGATAGTCAAGGAGAAAATGCAGGAGAAAACCCTAAAAGGGCATGTCAAGACCCCTAATAAAGATGGTAATAAGAAGGGGGTGAATAGGATCAAGGTAAAAAAGGAAGTAAATCTTAAACATGGAAAAAAGGTAAGGCTTCCTAAAACCTTTCTCAAAATCTACTTGAAATTTCTAAATTCTAAACTTCATGGTACGTCAATGATGCATGTCTAAGTTTTGAAAAATGGGGTTGCCTTAGAGTTTTTGAGGAATCACAAGAGGTGAGGTGACAACCTCACCCAACGTCCAGCTAAGTCGACGTTAAAGAAGCGCTTGGTGGGAGGCAACCCACTGATTTTTAATTTTTTTTATCTTTTCATTTTAATTAGTTTTTTTTTTAAATTTTCATGAGGAAAAAAGAGTATGACACTTGATCTGAGATTATCGCAGGTAATTCGAGCCTAAACCAATGTGAAATGGTAAGTGATTCGAGCCACAGGAACTGCCAAAATCCGTGGTTCAAATCGATGGGTAAGAATGACTTAAAAAGTGATATAAACTATTATTTGTTTTTGGGTCAAAATTTTTCATAGGCATAGGCATAACCAATGCCCGTGACTGTATAGTGAACCACTGCCTATATTCAGAAAGCAATGACTGAGTCACAGCCTTGGCTCACAGGCGTGAGGCATACCGGTGAACCACTATGGATACACAGCCAAATTTATGGATGAAATTATTGAATCACAAGTATGGTTCACAGTGCGTGACCAATACTCATGAGCCAATATGGACATACTATGAAAATTATAAATGATATGGTAGACTCACGACTTTGGCTCATAGGCGTGACCAATACTTGTGAGCCATCTTGAATATACTGTGTCTTAGGGTACCTCATAGGCATACCTCACGGGCATGGGTCACAGCCATGAGGCATACCTGTGAGCCTGACTCTGATATAAAAAGTAGGGCCCACACACGAACTGAACATCTATTTAAACCCACTTTTTCACTACAAATACACTATTTCACAATTTTCTTCAGATTTCTACTCCCAATCACTCCCAAATCTTTTCAAAATCACTTTGCAGACTAAGGATTCAAGGTTCTTTTCATTGATTCAACAACAAACTCAAGGTTTTGCCTTCTTTTTCTTTCTTTTACTGCATTTTATGTTATGTGTTAGAAAAAACAATATTTAGGGTTTGGTTTAATTTTGTTTATTAGGGTTTTGAATTGGTGTTTTATTTGGATTGTAATTCTCATTCATGCCTTTAATTTGGATTTATTTTTGTTGTTTGGTTTGAGTTGTTAGTCATCATGCATTTCAATTTTCAGGGTTTTCACTTAAACACCTCCTTGAGAATTTGTTAGTTTTTTTCTTATTTAATTTCTTGAATCCATTTTATTTCTTTATTTTACATGAATTGGAAGTAATTTGGGTAATGGTTTTGGTTGGTTATGGTAGTTTAAGTTTGTGCATGCTATGTGTTGATGAAATGCCAAAGTGAATGAGAGCTTTGATTTCACTTGAAATTTCACAAATTTGGTGTTGATTGAACTTTTAAAACACTCTCATGACACTTTGACTTGGTTTGTTTGTATGATTGCACATCGAGCACGTCATTCTATTCACATGTTTAAGTGTTGATTGTGCTATGAGTTTGATGTTGGTTGGAGTGAGTTGGGGTCCCTGTTGGACCCAATCTAGTATGTATTTTCTTCTCGTTTAAACACAACGAACACCCGCTCACCCAACACCTAAGTGAAGCACAAGAACACACTTTTTTTTTTATGACTTTTAATGCTTTAAGCCCTTGATTTTATTCAAGTGTGGGGGGAAAATTGAGTGGGGTGCTCGGGTTAATTGCTTTGGTTATTTGTTCATACTTGTAGGATGGTAATGGTCTATTTTCAGCTGTTACCTTGCTCAGTTTTGATTTACTCACACTAACCACTAATAACCTATTTTGTTATTTTCTTTTGGTTAATTTTTGTGTTGTTTTTGTAGATAATGGGTCCACGAAAATCAACTAGCGCTGCATCTTCCAGCTCTAAAGTCGCAAGCAAGTAGCCAGCTTCCTCATCACCTGCTAAGAAGCTGAAGAAGAAATCCTTGGCCATCGTACTACCACACCCACCATCAACACCAGCAGGATAACAACCTAGGGGTACTGTTATGCGATATAACTCGCGACATCCATATCTCTAATTCCTCGAACAATGGTAGAAGGACTGGTTGAAATTTTTAGGCAACAAACCATTCTACCCTAACTATATGCTTGATTGGGGGTCCTTGGCAAGATTATCGGAATATGACTGAATGAGGGCAATGATATCCCAGCCCGGTTGGAGGAGTCTGCATGAGATATAGGAATTGGCATAAATGGAGCTGACTATGGAATTCCTGTGCACTTTGGTTTGGCCCAAACGACTGTCAGACTATGATCGGCCAGCGATTCAGTTTCGATTGGGAGGTAGGGATTACACTAAGAGCATTAATGAGTTAGACCAAGATTTTAGGCTATATATTAGTGAGGAGGTAGATATGGCATGGTATTATAATGTCGCAGTGACATTCAAATATGAGACCCTAATACCAGTACAAGTTTAGGATGAGCTAACTAATGGAAAATGGGTGTCGACAATAACCAAGGCAACAAAATTTAAGGATCATGCCCTTCGGTAGGTGCACTACCTACTTAGTCATTCCATGTCTTCCCA
>CAOJBK012346506.1:0-13768 GCA_948294925.1 Codiaeum variegatum
AACTATAAGAATTTCAGGAAAATGCAAACTTTATGAAGAATCAATACTGGATCGAAGCGTCTACCTAGATTTCGATTTATTTTAACTTTATTTACAGCATCAATCAACAATTCAACGAATATTTCATTCAGATATCAAATGAGTGTTTAACACAAAATGGACTTAACCCTTTCTTAAGAGATTAAATCCCTAATTCCTAAGTAATGGATAAGGAATCACTTCACAAATCCATTCATTTAGCAAAAGCCTTAAAATCAAGGGAAATATGAAAACCCTAGATGTTTGTAAGTCTATCTTTAGAAAACACAACAAACCCTTATGCTTAAAAGAGTCATCCATTTAATCTTTCTATTTCTAGTATAGAAAGAACAACAAACATTGCAATCAAGCATGCTATTGCAAGTGGTAATGCAGAAATCTTAAATCAAAAGCACAACTTGATAAGAAAACTAACATTCATTAAGTAAAATAGTTGCTTAATCCATATAAACAAGTTAAAACTTGTCTAATCTATGTAGATAAGGATGATTTAGTTCATGGTGAATAAAAAAGAATAAGAAAATAGAATAAAAGTACAAAAAACTAGATAATCCATTAAAGACTCTAGCTTAATTCTCCCAATCTTGAAGTTTCTTACTCAAACTTAGATGAAATGATGGACATCCACCTTGAAGTTGCTTCCTTGATCCGTATTCTTTAGCTCTTGATGGCTCCTAAGGTTTTGTGAATCCATTAGGTCTCAAAGTCTGAAACTTTGCCAAGATCCCCATTTTCTAGCTCAAAAATTACTTTTGTAGGGCTTGTCTGGGGGCTCACATGGTCTGAGCCACAATCTGTGAGCCAAACTGTGTGAGCCTTCACATCCAAAAATCACTCTTGGGAGCTTACAAGGGAGATAGTAGCCTAATTTGAAGTCACACGATGTGTGAGCCAGACCGTGTGACTGGCTATTTAGCTATTGTCCACTCTGTTGATGTAGTGGCTTAATCTCATCTTGCATGGGCTGCCTCACAGGCTGTGTGGCAAATCGTGAGGCCGTCCAGGGTTTTTCTTTGTGCTCCATTTTCGCCCCTTTGCCTCGGTGTTTATGCCCAAACTTTGAAATATCGCTACATAGCTACTAAAATTCAATAAGCTCTAAAAAAAGGACTGAAAACATACTAAGATAAGTGGATTAAATTCAATTTATGGAATAAAACAACCAAGAACATAGAGAAAAAGAGAGTGAATTTGCCAAATATCATATATGTAAAAAGAAACTTAGAAAAAATTTAATAAAAAATATTAAAATAATAAAAGCCGTATTAATACATACACTTATAAAATCTTAATATATATAAAAGTATGGAGGGGATCAATCAAAATTATAAATTTGTCATTATTATTTATACTTAGAACAAGTTCAACAATACTCATCATCTCACTCCTTATTATATTATAAAAAATTCACTATTTAACTTTAATTTATCTTTAAATATATGTGTACTCCAACAACACCCATTATATCACTCTTTATTTTAATTTTTTAAGAGAAGTAAAACACAAAATCAATTAAAAGTCATTTTCTACCTCTCAAATTTAAGGAGAGAGAATATGACTCTCTAAAAAAAATTTAAGAATGGAGATTTAGAAAACTGTTAGACTTATCCTTATACATAAAGGTTAATTTGATCATTTAATAATAATAATAGTTAGTGTAGAAGATTATAGAAAAATATATATGTATCTAAAATATAACATCTAACATAGTATACTGTTAATTTTTATCTCTATTTTTATATTTTATTTTATCTCTAGTTAATCTCTATTTTGTTATTAAAATAACTTTAATTTAATAAAAATATACATCAAACACAATGAATAGAATATATATCCGGATATTAGAAACTTGTGAAACTAGCTTTACTTTATCTTTAGATGATAAACTAGTTTTATTAAGAGGTTCTAATTTATGAAAAAATAAAAAATTATTATTTTTTTATAATAGTTGTATTTTATATAATGAAATTTATTTTTATTTTATAAAATTATTGTTACTATTTAAAAAGAATTGCAAAATTAATTTAAATTTTAAAAAAATATAAATATAAATTTTATTTTTTCCAAAATAGAAACTTTTTTTTACAAAAAAAAAAGTAAAATTACTTTGTTATTAAACAAATTAACTAAGAAAATTCCTTAATTAAGATTCAAACTTATGATTTTATGGATTGATTATTACATAATTTCTTAGAGAAAAAAGAAAATAATGGAAAATAGTTATTTTATTATTTTTATTTGAATAAAAAATTAATTTTCTCTTATTAATTAATTTTTTTTTTATTTTTTTTCTAAATTTGGAAGGTAATAGAAGTAGGAAAACATTTTTATTTCTTCTCTTTATTTTTCCTTCTTTCTCAAATGAAAGAAATATAAATTTCTCATCATTTTTCATTCTTATTTTATGTTAATCAAAATAAAATTAAAAAAAAAACATAGTTTATCAAAAATTTCTACTTACTTTATAAATGCTTAAGGTCCTATTCTCTTCAGTTGATTTTTACTGAGTTGAAATTATATTTACTGATTAAAACTGATTTTTATTAATTAAAATTAATTTTTGCTTGTTAAAACTAATTTTTACTGGACTTATTTTTACTGAATTGATTTTTATTGATTATAATTGATTTTAAGGCTTTTTTTAGATTTATTTTTACTGACTAAAGCTAATTTTTATTGTACTTATTTTTGCTAAACTTATTTTTACTTATTAAAACTGATATTTACTTATTACTTTTTTTTTAAAAAGTTGAAGAGAACATGGCCTAATTTATGTGAATATTGTTTTGAATATTTCTTGTTGACATAATTTTTTTTTAATTACTAGGGCAGCTCAATGGACTGAAATTACATTACGGGCCATATAATAGGGGTAAGTCCTCCTTATTAACATCTTTCACCAAATTATTGATAATTCATTTGGCTTGGGAGATCGAACCTGAGACCTCCTACTTCTCACACTTTTTTACAGATAATAAGAAAACCAATCGGACCACACATGATTAGCTTCTAGTTGACATAATTGCTTATCCGTATTATTGAAATGGGACTATGGAGGGGTCAATGCAACTCGGTTATATATAATATTTACTATAAGTGTTTTTCTTTCTTCATACGGAGAAACCACACATATAAATACGATATACTTTGGTGAAATTTTGATAGACATTTCCCCAATTTTATTTAATTATATTTTCATTCTTTGTTGTAGATTTATAAACAGTTTCAATAAGGCACAAAAAATCAAAGTCAACCTTAAGAAGGATATGCATGAGAATTGCTATTTTTTTTAATCCAATGTTAATGTAAGAACTGTTAATTAATTTTTAATTTTAAGAACTTTTGTGGCTATCGACTTATTATTAGTTTCTAGTGAATTTTTTCTCATTTTGCATAAAATTTATTGGTGGAAGAACAACACCAAAAGAATAGTTTAGACACTTCATGCCATCAAGCGATATAAGGACTCGTTGGACAAAGAGAGAAAGAAGGATCATAAGCCATATTAGGTTTCAAAGAGGATCTCAATAGAAATTAGAGGAGTGGTGGAAGACAAAACCACGATCAGAATGGCAAGAATCAACTATTTAAGGAACTAGGACCATGAAGCAACTGTCACGTCATATGGGTGGTCTATTTCTACATAAGAACAAAAGTGAATAGTATTATTTTATTATAATAATATTTTTAATAAATATTTTCCATACTTAATGTTTTGTTCTTTGCAAGAGCATGGCCTTCTTATAGGATAGTCGGATGTCTACTATAAAATCCACAAGAAGTATAGTAGCAAGGGGGATTGGGTCGATGAGAACTCCATATTTTTTTGGGGTATGTTTTATTTGGATTCACTTATTGAATTTGATATATTATATGAAAAAAGTTCTAGTTTATTTTACCAATAATGATGTTAAAGTGTATAGAGTGGTATCTCTCCCAGCATCAGTCCTAGATGCAGGAGTTTAAAACAAGGGGAATGCGACTCTCAAGGAGTCAAATAGACATATGACTTCTCATGAGTTATAACGGGCTCTGTTCATCGAGGTAGTACATCTGACACCTTACAACCGAAGGGTGTACTAAGCATGAGTGACTTTGGTCACCTCATTGGACCTTGCTCATCACAAATGAACCTATCATCTTTTTTTTTTATAGACCATGATGTTGTCATTGATGCACGAGTAGTTGAGAGGATGGCTCTTGAGCATAGCACTATCGTGTGGGAGGTGATATTGGAGATAATGCATAACCTTGCTAGAGCACCAGACATAGATATTGCTCCCAGCACTTAATGTAGCGACCATAGCAGCTACCAACTGTCGCCTCTCTAATTCCCCCTTTGGTTGATTACATCCCTACTATAGTCTGCTCTACACCTATTGAGGTCGACTCTACAACCAACTTTTGACATCCCGAGCAATAAGATCGTCCACCTCCACCATAAAGAACTTATTTTTGATTTTTTATTTTATTTTATTATTCATATCCTACGTAAAAAATGGCATTTTACGTTATTTCGTACAAATAACTGATGTAAAAAGTGGAAAGACCAACCAACATAATGTGTACTTTTTACATCAATTATTCAAAGGAACTATTATAAAATAATTTTTTTAAAAAAAAATCATTTTACGTTCCCACCAAAATGTATTGACAAATATAATAAATGTCAATCAAAATGCCGTCTACAATCATAAATTTATAAGTATTATAGTTAAAGGAATTGAGTCAAAACTTAAAGAATGTAAAACAAAAAATAATAGGGATAAAATAGAAAAGGGAAGAACTATAAGAGGGGTAGAAGAAGTAGAAAAATACATGAATTTCTAGATTTGATGTCCTTAAAAGAAATAGAAAACGTATGGATATATTTTTTGTTTAATTCGGAAATAAGGAACGAACTTGTTATTGAAAGAAGAACAATTGATCAACTTCAATGTCTTGGAAGATGTTCTTCCTTTTTTTATGATAAGTTAATCAATTTAGAGGTTAAAAATAAAAATAAAAAAAACTAGTGGTATTGAAAATACATGGAAGAAACCAAATGTTAGCTTTATAAAGCTAATATGGATGTTAGTTTCAATAATATAATAGGTAAAGCATCAATTGCTCTAATTTTTCAATATCACTTATGCCATATGGTTGAAGGAGTTACTGTTCTATGTGTGGTGAAATCAGTCCTAGTAAGGCTATCCTGTTAACTCTTTGTGCAACAAAAGAAACGAGTTTTTGACAAAGTGATCATCAAAGCTTCTTGGTGATTTTTGACAAAGTGGTTCCAGCATTAACAACCCCTACGTCCACTCTCCTAATTCATAATTAGAGTTCCACTAGAAGATTCTTGGTGATTTTTATAATAGGATCACTCACCCAACCTCACTTTACCAATATCCCAAGTGTTTTACAAGGCCAACAACTTAACCTTTCACAATTTGAGATTTCAATGGCTATCTCAAAACATTTACAAATAAAATTTAAAGGCTATCTTAACCTACAATCAATCTCAAAGATTAACAATGAGCATCTAAATCTCAAGAACACAAAAATTGTTACAAATTTGAATTTGGTTTGAAAACTACTACAAACGAGGCACAATAATGACTTTTTTTAATGTCGAGATTTAAGGTCATATTTATATCAAAATATATCTACTAGATGTTATAAAATGGTCAATTCAAAACCATGTCCAAAAAGTTTCAAACGTTAAATTTTCAGTAGAATCATGGTTAGGGCCGCTACCACATAATTGCTCCCGCGACCTTCAAATGTACAAAGAGGTAGACTATGTGTCATCAGTTTCATTTGCATGATTGAATTAGAAATTGGGCTATGAATCCCTTGCTTCTAGAATTGATCATGCCTGCAACTTATTGTCGCATTCCAAGTAACACTCATCCTATACCCATGAGTAGTTACTGTATCATCTAACACAATTAGGCCACGGCTACGACTAACTCGACTTTTAAAATTCAAACTTTAAGTGATTTTGAATTGTTTTTTATGCTTGTAAAATCTTATCTTATACCTACACACTCAATGGAGGTCATTAAAACTTTCAATTTGATATGCAAAAGTTAAAAACATGGGCCAACCTTACTTAGGTCAATAATAACAATAAACTTGATGCATTTGTGTGCTTAAAAATTTTGAATTGATTTGATATTTTCTTTTTTTTATGACATTTCCATGCGATAAATTACCAAAATCCTTATATCTTATTGGCTAATTGGTCATTTAACCTTTTGAATGTCTCATATTCACTAATAGCCCTTGAAAAAGATGAAATCAGATATAGAAGAATGCATCGTTCCTTAAGGGCAATTTCAAACTCGTGGTGCATGTGAGGTGGGATGATAAGCACTTAGTTTCTTGACAACTATTCCTAAAGCATGAATACGCATTGAAAAAGCAGTTTTTCTATAACCAGCTTCTCTGCCTGTTACTCCTCTTTGTGGTTATGAAAAAAAAAAACCTAAAACAAAATCAAAGCTCTAGCTGCAGACTCCTCTTCTTCCTCATCTCTTTGTCAGCCACTTAAGCCTTATCTTTCTCTCATTCCTTAATCTCCTATGAATGAATATATTGAAGAAACCTTGGCTTTTAGATTTTTCTTTGATAATCAGGTCCCTATTTTCTCTGACACCATCACTTTAATATTAAAGCTTGGTTATTATTGATTCTCAACTCTTAGATTTGTTGGTCCCTCTTTAGAAAGGATTCATTGCTATTATAATCGAGTTTTTTGATGCTATAATTGGGTCCTTGAATTTACAATTGTGTAAATTTTCTCATCCATTAATTAATTGATTGTGATTTTTTGGGCAATTAAATGATAAGAATTGTGATTTTTTAATTTGAAAACTTATAAGATTAGTGGTTTTTTTCTTAAAACTTTTCCCTTAACATTAATTTTGTTTCATGTAGCCTATTATATCCATTTGTCCTAGATATAGAGGGGTCTTTATTGCCAAATGGATTTATGTATATGCAAGAGAAATATGGTGCAATGAGGTCCTCAATACATTGTAGTTTTCTTTAAGTAATATTGCAAATTATGGTAATTTTGTAAAACCATAACTGAAAAATATTATTTTTGCATTGACTAAAGCAGTTCAATGCACTACTAGATGTTGTGGACTTAGAGATTGCTAAAATATTGACCTTTTGTATACTTTTACCACTTTTTATTAGCGAGTTTTCATCTTCATTCCTTTCTTATTAATCATTTTTAACCTCTTAGATTTGAATTCTCTCAAGCCTTTTGTTATAATAGAGCACCTTGTTTATTTTAGCATAACTCAAACCCTAGATGAGGTAAAATAAAGGAGAAATGGGTAAAAGAAATATATAGAATAGTAGAGCATTACACCTAAATGAATTTCAATGGATTTTTTATATAGCAAAGAGAACATAAATAGGAATTGGAAGATTTGAAACTTCTCCCTTCAAGACACCATGGCCAAACTCATCAAAAGAAGTCCATAAAAAGAAAGGTAATGATTAAACAATAGGAATAGGCTTTAAAAGATATAACATGAAAGAAATTTATAGAGATCTTACCAAAAAATTCTTATTTTCTCCTTTCTTTTATTGGAATTATATGGAAGAGATGTAGAGAGAATGTTTTAACTTGAATGTTTCAAGATAAAGATAGAAAGTCATAAGAATGGTTATTGTCTATCAATAAATATCCTATTAGAAAATTGATATTTTTACTCTTAAGGGGAATGATTATGTATATTGACATGTTTGGGAAAAAAAATGAGTTGGAATGTAGAATTTCAAATACAAATAAATATGAATTCTTATGAGTGTCGCATTGGTGTCGAATGATGCCACTCAAGTGAATAATGAATTTAAACACATACACTTGAAACTATATCAATCCAATACATTTTTATGAATGATAAACATGAATCTCATAATTATGAATCTCGTAGACATAATCTTTAAACCATTAATAGTAATAGACCAAATATCATATTTGAGGAATCAAAATTACAGTTCATAGAAACCTTCGCACACATATTCCAACATGCAATATCACTAAGAAAATATCGTGGATTCTGGAATTCAAAATTGTTCCCATTATTATTAACGTCATTAATCTATCAGTCACATAATAGACGTCCAATCGGCTAGTGTCAGTCATCTGATCAATTGTTCATTATTATTATTATTATTATTATTATCAATATTTGCATTTTAAGTCTATTAAATTAAGGTTGGAAAAAAACATAGGGAGTTACATATATTCACTTGGACCCTAAAACAACACAAAGTAACATCTCAATTATTACATTTTTTCTGAGGATATCTCACTTGAAATATTAAATAAATTGCACAATACCTCATTATTTTAATGTGATATGACATTAGTCACTTGAGATTATTGCTCTTCCATAGGTGGATGACTACAACTTCATCTGCATTAGCTTGCTTTGGTATTGCTTCACTCTTATTACATTGAGTTTGCACACACCACAAAAAAATGTCCTATGGAAGCGGCTATTTTATATGTAGAGGTGGTTCTAAATGCCGCTATGAAGGCTAGAGGCAGTTTTCCCAACTGCTGCATAACCGTCATTTTTTAAGGCGTAGCGATAATATAGAGATGGTTTTAACTATCGTTGGGGTAAGGTATTTTATAGCGGCGCCCAACTAAAGGCAGTTTTATACCGCCACTATAAAATATGTATAGGTGGTTCCACGTGCCACTATCAGAATTTTTCTTATTTTTTTATTGAAATTACCTACTATTTTAACTGCATTTATAACCATTTTTAACCCCTGCTAGCATTTTGGCCTATGGTAACACAAAAGCGGTTTAATGTGCTCCTATCCAAATTTGTCATTATTTTTAAATTGTACTAGCAGAACTTTAGCATCATTTTTTCCATTTATTAGAAAATTTGAGGCATTTTCACCTTTTTGAAACACATTCCTCCATGGATAAATAAATAAACTATTATAATTAATGACATTATAAAAATAAGGTATATCATAAATAACCATTGCAAACTTCAAAACTAAATAATTTTATAAATATTGGCTTGAAGTTAAACATCTTAATAAAAAATTACTCAAAAACTAAGGATATAAAAGATATTAAAAATAAAAATAAAAAAATGTTAAGAAAAATACAACCTAAAAATCTAAAATAGCTAATTAATGCCTCAAAATTTGAAATGGCTCCCAAGTGTTATAGCTTCAATTTGAGGATTGGTTGTTTGAAGAAGGGACTTTTTGATCTCCTCCATTATCATGATCTACAACCTGTAAATATTTGGAAAAAAAATTGCGTCAAGTATAACTTTTGCAAATCGTAGTCATGTATATGCAACCAAGACTTTGTCTCCATATTTCACTTTTCCAATTGACTGTATCAATATGATGCTTATATGAACAGACCATTATCAAGGGACTCATTTCCCACATTTGACACTCATTATTTCACAAATTATAGTACTGCATGATAAATGGCTAAATTTCTAAATGATAAGCACTTGACTAACTAAGTAACATGGGGTCAAAGTTTGATCTAGACATGGCAAAGAAGCTAAGTAATCAAACAAAACTACATTTTAGGTTTAAGGACGGAAAAAAAAGCATAATAGCGAACAAAATAAAGTTGATCAAATAAATCTCCAAAAATAATAATAACAATAGTTCTTAAGATGATTATAGCACTTGGGTAAGGCCACGCTTGTCTAATGTTTGTGCAACAGTCCATCGTCAAGTAAGTAAAGCCTAAAATTTTACATTCAAAATATTTCAGTTAAATCTTGTAAAGATAAATTTAAAAAAATGAATAAACTTTTAATTTAACAAAAACTCAATTTCAACTAGCTTAATAAAGGACAGACTAGTAACATTGAATGTGGAGAATGGCGTATTAACGATTGAAAACCATCAATTGATGGGTGTGGCGTTTGATATTTGATTTGTAACACAAAAATGCTATATCCTACATTATCAATCTGCAAAAATTAATGCAATATTTTACAAATCTACATTTTGTATTTCCTCATGCTTACTAAACTTCCACTAATTGAAAATCAGAATGTCAATGGTCTTATTTAATTGTGAAAAAATAAAGACTTTAGATCAATATATTCACTAGTCTATCATCACTGCAAAATACAAATAATCACTAGCAAAAACAGAATTATGATACATATTATTTGCTTTGTATTTTATCACCATCAACTTATTCTTGCTTTTTCTTATGTTGGTTTTACTCTAATTTCGATTATATTTCTTACAAATTATATTATCAATTTAATGTTCCAGATTGTGATAAATTCTAAGGCCAAATTACTAGATCACTTGAATAATAAAATCCTGTAAATTAACACTAATTCGTAAGTAAATTTATCAATTTATATAAGTTCTTCCTGTATAATCAATTATAAATAGATAAACAAATTTAAAGTCAATTCATATAAAATTCAACAATTAAAAATAATTCTTTTACTAATCATATATCCAATTAATCTACAAGCGAGAATAATCATATATCCAATTAATCTACAAGCAAGAATTAAGACACAAATCCAAAAAAGCAAATCATGAAAATAATAATTTCACCAAATAATAGTAGACGGGAGTTGTATAATTACCTGGGAAATGCTCCAAAACTCTATCGCGGCTACAAACAATCAACGAAATTAAAAAAAAAAACAAATGCCTAAGAAAATTTTCAAAAAACAAAAAAAAAACTTTATAATCGGGCATTCAATCCATCAAATCACATAATAAATTGGAGAATACCTTTCAGAGGATAACAAGAACAAAACAAATATTGAATTGCAAAGCCTATACAGAGTGTTTTTGAACAAGATTGAATAAAATTATTTGCCTTTTACAAAGCATGCTGAGCCACAATAACTTCTGCTTATGAAATTGAAAAGATGATGGGTTTACATAGGGTTAGGAAATTCCATAAATTCTAATTTTTAGGCGCAATTCGAATTCAGTGCTTGAAAAATTTTAACTCAAAAATTTCTAAAATTTAGCCGCGCCAAATGAAATTTAGAACTTCTTTCTATAAGAACTTCATTTGCCATCTACAAGTCGAATTACAATGCAAAATTTACAGTGCCTCTTGTTCTCCGCTGCTATTTTATAGCGAAATCAGAAAGTGCCGCTACATACCATATCTTATTGGGGAATTACCTAAATAAGAAATGCTCTTTAAAATCACTTCTTTCAAAACATCGGTAAAGACTATATTTGTTTATAGTGATAGCTTCACTCTGATTAGGTTGATTAGGTGTCTTCTTTTTTACTTTTCATCAATGAACAACCTTTTTTATTGTGTCCCTAAGTGAAACAAATGGTACATGTCATAATCCTACCATTTCTAGACAACCTATGCCCTCCAGCTGCAACCTCCTTAATTTCTTTTGTTTTATTTGTAGCAGGTCTACTAAGACCCCTTTTTAATAAGGGTGGTTGTGGTGGATCATAACCTGTCTTTTGCCAAAATTTTGAACTGTTCATGGGATTCATCATGATAGTATATGCTACCAAATACATCTCTTTTGAATAACACTCATGCACAAAAGTCCATTAGATCCAATTTTTCATCTAAAATAGCAGAGATTCGATGATAACATGGAATTCTAGTTAATTCCTATTTTGTACAAAGACAAGTTCTATTTTTTAAATCAACTAAATATTTATCCCCTTTTTGTATAACCTCTTAAACAATATCACCATTCTAAGTGACTTGACAGAATCCACTCTTTGCACAAGTTTTTGTCACTTTCTTTCTAATCTTATTTCCATAGTTTCCTATCCACTTGTTTTATTCCTTCCAACTGTTTTATCTTTCTCATTTTATTCTTATAAGTTTAGTTGGTCCACTTCAATATGATGCTTGCACCCAACCTGTGGCAGTTGAAGTTAATTACGTGTTTGTAGAGGAAGGAATTCCATGATGAGAGAACTTAGATCTTTTTAGTTTTATGTATTATAACTCAATTACTCATGATATTAGTATCTACAACCAATTTTTAAATTTTAATTATAGAATATCTCAAATCTTTGGCTCTCTGTCACTTTCTTTTTTCCTTAATCAAGTTCCATGTACATGCAGTTCATACTTCATAGTGTTTCCTGATGATGATAGACATTTATGTAGCATTTACATTTTAGGCTTATGAGATTCTTTATCTTATGTGAATCAAGATAATAATCTTGTTTAGATAACTAAATCTCCTGGAATGTAAAACCTAGTATCCATTTTTTTATGAACAATTAGATAATGGAGTTGTTAATAGAATAATTATATATCAGGCTGGTTGGACTAGTAACTACACATTGTTACCTTGCATCTTTCCTCATGTTGCCTAGAAATAGATCAAAGTTATACTTGTATCAATGTTAAGGTGAAACAATTGATATTGGTGTCTTCATCTGTTGATGTTAGAGACATGAAAATTTTTCTTATCTTATTGCTTTAAGAAAGAAATAATGGATTTACTGATGTAGCAGTTGGATTTTAATTGTTCAGGTTGCCAAGGCTTTGGAGGAAAAGCTGAAAGCATAAGGAATTTCTTATGAAGTACACATTTATCCGGGCAATGCACACACTTTTATGAATAGATCTGAAAAAGGCATTAAGAGGAGGAAGAGTATGGGAATGCCTGATGACGATCTTAAAAAGGCATTAAGAGGAGGAAGAGTATGAGAATGCCTGATGAGGACGAAGCTGTTATTCAGTTGGAATGGTCTTGCTTTAGTTCATGGATGGCCCTCTACTTATCTGCATAAATGACTGATTGATTTAAAAAAATAAAGTAATATTTGGTTCACCATAATAAAATTTAATGCAATGTAATCAAATGCATTTCTAATGTAAATTTACACTTGAAATACATTTGATTACATATAATTACGTTTCATTACGGTGAACCAAACACTACGTAAATATCTTAGCTACTTCAGAGTCCAAGTATTTTACTTATGTGTTCCAGACACTTTGAGGACTTGTGATATTTATCAAATGAGTTGGTTTGCTTGTGGTAGTTGCTGGCCTTGTGGTTTAGTTTTTACTCTTTGCCTTTTCCTGTGGGTTTCTACTTAACCGTTTGATATTGTGTGTTTGCTCTCATGCATAATACTTGATAAGGATTCTTACAAAAATATATAAAAAAATGAAATTAATTACAAAAATATTATCATATAATTTTTTAAAAATAAAAATATCACATATACCCGACATATGTCATATATTTTAAGTATTTGTCGTGTTTATCTCATTGATATCTTAGATATATGTAGTATTTTTATAAAAAAAAATAAAAAGTAGTTTTGTAAAAAAAATTCATAATTATATTTTTAAAATCAAAATAAAAAAATTATTTAATATTAAGTGTAATTTTCTCCGTTCGATAAAATCCAGTATTTAGCAGTTATGGGCTTAGTGTCTAAGATGGGGATTTGTTTAAAATAACTTAATCCAATTTATGCAATTCTGTTGTTTTTTTTCCCACTTGTACCTTTTCGGTTCAAAAAATTTATAGAAATACATTATGATATTCTCCACCACTATTCACCTTCATTACTTCCAAAACTTGCAAGAATCGATTAGGACTTTTCGAGCCCTTTATTGAATTTTAGGTATTTTCATTAAGAAAGATGAAGAAGATAAGAAGCTTTGAAATCAGAGTGATTTCATTAGAGAATCAACTTGAGTTTCAAGCTTGAGAGTTATAGAAAA
>CAOJBK012347405.1:0-14189 GCA_948294925.1 Codiaeum variegatum
TTATACTTTTGAGTCATGGCCTTAATGAGTAGATACTCTTCAACCCCTTTTAAGAAAAGATCAGCAGCAGGAGTAACAAGGGTGTTATTTCCACGATCAGATTGTAGATGTAGTACACTCACCTAATCAGCTAGAGTATTAGAGGTAGTGAAGGCATGGTTGGTGGGCTAGATCCTAACTTGATTGAACATGGTCTGAACTTTACTCATAATAGCTTGTTCTTGGCTTTGCATAATTGAGGTAAGGGTCTTTTGTTAGACCTTCATAGCATCCTCTTTCCTCTGTATGAATGCAGCCATTATGCCAGCAAGGTTAGTAGATGCAGATGCAATAGGTGGAGCAATAGGGGTGCCAGTTGGAGTACCAACAGAAGTGGCTTCAGCAGTAGGAGGTGGGATGAGGTTATCTTCGGTTGACATAGTGACCTTTTGGAAAAGGGAAAGAAAATTGAGTATCATCTTTTGAAAGAAGAAAGGTGAAGCCATATGTAGGCAGGTAAAGGCATTTTTTAAAGGTTTTGGTTTTTTTGTCTGGAACAATGCACTTTGTCTAATTTTAGTTTTGGATGTAGAGATGCATGCGTGTTTGCATGAATAAAAAAAGGTTTCATGATGTCAGTGATATAGAGTCCATTAGGGTACACTGGACCTAAGGTCAACTCTAATTATTATATGAGGGCTTGGTGGTTTAGCGGTTCCCCATCGACTAGAGATATTCGACACACCAAACCATAAGAACCAATGAGGCTCAAGTGGGTCAAACAGCTATATGTATCCCCTTATTCCAACTGAAAGGATCAGCTGGTGCACCTTTGGAGTTGGATGATTTTGTTATCGACAAAGCAGTCTTAAGGAAGGAAGCTCACTCGATGCTACTCTCTTTTTGTAGTTTCCTAATATATAGGTGCATAGGAAGTGATGCATGAGAACTTACTATTGCATGAGTTTGGGCTAGAATTTTGTTATTCATAAAATAACCCACTTAGTTTTTTAGGTCAGTTTATCAAACGTCCCAGTGGAGTCGTTAGTTATGAGGCCCCGCCTGAGCGACCCGCGGGATCTTCCCCAAAGAGCGCAATTTTTTGCAAAAAGGTTAGGAGGAAACCTTTCTATTTGGGATTTCGTGGGCATTGTGGATTGCGGATCAGGTTCCCACATTTGTGCATCTACATTATTTGTTAGAGGGCACATTGTGTGTGAAGTGTTAGAGTTGCCACCTAATACTTTTAGAAAAATTTGTTTTATTCTAAGGTGATTAAGAAACCTTTTTTGTGTTTAACTCCATGTTAGAAAAAAATTTAGTTTCTACCCTAATGGAAAAGCTGTCCTTTTTGGAACCAAAGGGGGTTCGGGGTTCGTGATCTGAAAACATTTTAAGAAAAATAGTTTTTGTACCATTTTAATTAAAATATAATTTTGGCCCTAATTATCATGCAAGTTTAGGTTAAAAATATGGTTTTCATATATGCATGAGAAGTAGTATTGGATGAATGCATGGACTTGCTAAACATGCTAGATATGAATAACAATGCATCAAAGTAGTAAATACAATTGATTTTACCATGTGTCCTTCCTCTAGCCCACTTCAGGATAGGGAAGGCATATCACACCAAAGAAAGCAGTAAATACAGTGGAATATGATAATAATAAGGGATCTCCCTCCAGCCTTATGGTCTGGGAGAAACACACATTTCCAAAAATCCATACATCACACTGGATATGAAAAGAATACAAACAAATAATAATAGCAAGAACATAAAAATATAAATAAATAATGAAATAATAAAATAATGAAAATTAAATAAACAAATATATGATAAAACAAAGAAAATAAAATGTTTGAGGTTGAAACCGTGAAAGGCTTGCCATCATATCTCTTTGAATTGGAATCAAACCCAACGCTATTCTCCCTTCTCACGAAGGGGCTATTATGATAACAATGGGGTGATTGTTGATTCAGTTGCTAATTGATTTTAGTTTGTAAAAAATAATTATCCAACGGGCTATTAACCAATTTTGATACTTGATTAATGTGAAAATGATTTTGATTATGAGTTGTACCTAAGCAGATTTTAGGGTTTGATTGATTTTAGTTATGAAAATAGTTTTCATAAAATGTCTTAATTGTGAATTAAAGGGTTTAAAATAAGTGTTTTGAATAACATGCCTTTAGTCTAAATTAAAGGACTTAAAATAACAGTTTGAATAAAGGTAAAAGGAATAATGCCTTTTTACCTGGTTTGGGAATCGGTGGTTCTGACTGTTTGATGAAGCTAGATCATGTCTCCTTTTTGTTTGAAAAGAAATGGTTGATTGTCTAAATTGACTGGAGTAGGCTGGACTGATTTTCTGTAGTGTATGGAAAAGGATCGTCTGTAGCGTCTGTTGTCTGAATGTTTTGTTTTAGAGGCTGTAAATTGTGTTTCTGAAGCGTATGTAAGCGTCTAGTACATGTGAAAAGCTGTTAAAAGTCCTCTGAAAAAGTTGGTAAACAGGTCCAAACTGACCAACCGACCTCAGCTCTATTCTAGAGGGTTGAATTTATAGGGAATCATGTTAAAAAACCTTAAAAATTGTTGACGCGTGTGTCACAAGCTTCACGCTTGTGTGAAGGGCTTTATGCATGCGTTGAGGCCTTCATGCATGCGTCGAGGTCTTCATGCACACGTCTTGTTGTTCATGCATCTGTCTTGTCATTTTGGGCCTAGGTCTATCTTAAGCCTGGTTTTCTAGGTCCGGTTTGATTTAGTCCAATTCAGTTTTTTGGGTTTTCTAGCCTCTTTTGAAGTTCGATTTGAGCCTAGTCAGATCCATTGGGATCGTATTGATGAGCCGGATGCAATGGTGCTGAAATGAGATTTTTCTTCAGAAATATGTAAAATTTTCCATGTAAACCCTTGAAATTTAAAATTTTCATCTTAAAGGTTGCCCTATAAGCAACAAGGGGCACTGTCCCTTGACCTCATTAGGTGTCAAACTTTTGAAAGTTATGAGACAACCGACAATTCTGGAGGTGCAAAATTAAAGGTTCACAGGACAGTCTTTGGACTGCTTAGCATTCTTGGTCAGGACGATCTTTGGATAATATATATACAAAGTGGGGCGGTCTTTAGACCATTAGCATTTTTGGTTAGGTCAACCTTTAGATCATTTATATCGATAAATAATAACTGGAAATTCAAGAAAATTTTGGTTTTATTCATAACACCAAGATTAGTAGGCGCATCCGGATATTCAAATTAGGTTGGCACCCCCTTAGCACCGTCATCATTTACCTGGACTTATTATTGATAAACAAATACATCATATAATCCAATGAAAGGTAAAATAAGAACAAATAGAAAAATTAACTAAGGATAAAACAATTTTAAATGCTCTACGTTCCTTGCATGTGGGAAGGACTTGCCCTTTACATCCTCTAGGCGATATGAGCCAAGCCCAAGGACCTTAACTACCTTGTACGAGCCCTCTCAGTTAGGTTGCATCTTTCCTACCCTTGCATTTCCCTTTGTCAACTCTGCTTTCTTTAGAATAAGGTCTTCCTCTTCGAATGCCTTGAACTTCACTTTCTTATCATGTTACCTAGCCACCTTCTGTCTGTAGGTTGCAGCTCTAGCATAAGCTAAGTGCCTCAGTTATTCTATGAGTTCTAGGTCAATTCTCCTTTCTACCTCCTAGTCAACCTTTTCAGTAAATTCTACCCTGAATGAAGGTTGACCTATCTCGACGAGCACTACAGCCTCCGTTCCATAAGTTAGGGAGAACAAGGTCTTACCTATTGGGGTTCTGGGAGTAGTCCTGAAGCTCCACAGGACACTTTGAAGTTCATCCACCTAGTTTCCCTTATTATCATTAAGCCTCTTCTTAAGGCCCTGTAGGATAGTCTGATTCATGACCTCTATCTACCTATTCTTTTAGGGTGAGCTACTAATGAGAACTAAAGGTCTATTCCCAACCCCTTGCAAAATGACTTGAAGTGCTTTAATTTGAACTGCTTCCTATTGTCCATGATAATGACCTGAGGCACCCCATATCTGGTCACCATGCTTTTATAAATGAAATCTGTGACCTTGTTCTGAGTGATGGTGGCTACAAGCTCAGCTTCTAGCCACTTAGAAAAATGCACGATTGCTATTATGAGGAACTTGTTCTATTTGATGGACTGTGGGAAAGGTCCCAAGGTGTCGATCCTCCATTGATAGAAAGGCCAGGTTGCTCTTATGGGAGATATGGTCATCATAGGAGTTCTGTGCATATTAGCATGCTCTTGGCACTTCTTGCACTTTCTAACCAGGTCCTCTGCATTCAACTTGATGGTGGGCCAATAGTACCCCTGAAGAAGGACTCTTTTTGCTAAAGTAGTGCTCACCTCACGAGCCTCTCAAATGCCTTCATGTAGCCCCATCAAGACATACTCCCCTTCCTCTTTTCTTATGTATTGTGTCCAAAGATGCATCCTTGACCTTCTGTATAGGTCAACCAACTACTAGCTATACTCCTTGGATCTTTGGACAACCCATTCAACCTCTTTCTTATCCAATGGGAGGTGTCCCTCAACCAGCCATTTTACTAATGGTTCCATCCAACTACCTTGCTTTGTAAGGGGCATACCAGCTCCCACATGGTCAAAGGTGCCTTCTATATAGCTAGAGAGATATTCATCAAGTCTTCAAGCTTTCCTTGTGTAGCTAGCTTGGCTATCTCATCTGTGTCTTTAGTTTCCTCCCTAGGAACATGCACTATTTTCTACCCTTCTTGCATCAACTATTTCACCTTTTCCACATATAGGGTGAGGTCTTCCATTCACACCTTAAAGTTCCCCTGCACTTAGTTTACAACTAGCTAAGAGTCACTATATATAGTTAGGTGTTCTACCCCCAACACATTAGTGAGCTTCAGGCCATTGATCAAGGCCTCATATTCCACCTTATTGTTCAAATTGGTAAAATTAAGCCTTACAGCATACTTGATTATGATCTGGTGTGGTCCTTTAATTATAATATTAACCCCTTATCCCCTTTAACATTCTGTGCCGTCAATCCACATCTCCTACTTTTCTAATGGGACAATCCCCTCTTCTTTTTAGGGTGTAAGTTCAGCCATGAAGACTGCCAGAACCTGGGCCTTCATTGCCTTTCTAGGTTTATAAGTAACTCTTAGGGAACCAATCTTCACCATCTATTTTGACACTCTACTTGAGGTCTCCAATTTTTGGAGGATCTTCCTAAGTGGGAGATCCGTTCTTTCCACTAGTGTTTGTGTTTCAAAATAATGCCTCAAATTTTAGGTTAAAGTGAATAGGGCTAGTGCATGCTTCTCCATCTTAGGGTACCTCATCTTTGCATCGTGCAAGACCTTACTCATATAATAGATGGGATACTGCTTTCCTCCCTCCTCCCTAACTAAAACTGCCATTACCGAATCTTCGGTTGACAAGTAGAGGTAAAGAACCTCCCCTGGGATAGGGGAACTTAGAAGGGAAGGAGAATTTAAGAAATTATTAAGACCCTTGAATGAACATTGGCGTTCATCTGTCCAGTTAAACTGCTTGAGGTCTTTTAAAGCTTTAAAGAAGGGTTGGCATCTTCTAGCAGACCATGAAATGAAACTACCCAGGGTTGTAATCCGCTCGTTCAACCTTTGTACCTCTTTTATGTTTTGTTGTGGCTTCATCTCCATGACGGCCCTTATCTTCTCAAGGTTAGTTGCCCCTCTGGATACCATGTACCATAAGAATTTTCCCGCAGGTACCCTGAATACACATTTTTCTGGGTTCAACTTCAAATTGTATTTCTGCAATATTTCCAGGATCGCTTGAATGTCTTTCAGATGATCCTCTGTATGTCTTCTTTTAACGATCATATCATCCACATACACCTTCATGATCTTCCCTATTTCATCCTTCAACATCGTATTGACCATTCTTTGATATGTAGCCCCTGCGTTTTTCAGACCGAAGGGTATCCTCTTATAACAGTATGTTCCTAAGTCCGTAACAAAAGAGGTCTTCTCTTTATCCCTAAGATGCATGTGAATTTGGTGGTACCACGATCTGGCATCCAAGAATGTATATAGCTCGTGCCCTATAGTTGAATTAACTAACTGGTCTATGTTAGGTAGGGAGTACAAGTCTTTTGGACAGGCCTTGTTTAAGTCAGTAAAGTCTACACACATGCGGTATGACCTGTTGGGCTTCTTCACCAAGATTACATTGGCCAACCTCTCAGGGTAGTGCACCTCCGAATAACACTAGCCTTTAACAGCTTACCCACTTCCTCAGCTATTACATCCTACTTTTTTGCTGAGTGCTTCCTATTCCTTTGAGCTATGGGTTTGATGGAGGTGTCAATGTTTAATCTATGCACCATCACCTTTTTGTCGACCCCTACTAGGTCATCTGCATCCTAAGCAAATGAGTCAAGATTCTTCTGCAAGGTTTGGATCACCGCCACCTTTACCTATTCATCCATCTCTTCTCTTATTTGAATATCCCCTTGAGATATTGATATTTTCTTTACTTCCTTTATAGGTTCAAAAAGTTAGGCCTAGCATGGACTTCTAAGTCCATATGTGTCACCTGAAAGACCCCATTTAGGGCATTGAAGTAGGTATGTCTAGTTATCTCTTGTCATCCTCTTGCGATTACCACACCCCTCATGGTGGGGATTTTCATGGTAAGGTTGTATGTACTGGCTATGGCCCCGATTGCATATAAATAGGGTTGACCCAACAAAATGTTGTAAGGGAAGACGATGTCTGCTACCATAAGCTCCACACTGACTTCCCTCATAATATTGCCCATCCCCTAGTTACACATTTAGGTTTATAGAACCCTCTAGATGGACTTGAAAATTACTGATCCCTACCAGTGGGGTATCTACTGGCCTTATATCCTTCACATTTAGGTTCATCTTTCTAACGCATTCCATCGTTATCATATTGGTTGCGCTGCCATCATCAACCATTATTCTCTTGACCTTGAAATTATTGATATACCTTTGAATCAACAAGGCATCATTATACAAATGTATCACATGCTTTCCATCCTTAAGGCCAAGGCTATTGAACATAGGGTCAAGGGATGTGTAAAATGTTGGGTTTGGGGTTCATTCTTTTGTAGGACCACATATATATCCCTTGCTTCCCTTTTCTTTTGAGTCGAATTATCACATGATGAAATTCCCCCTATGATCACATATATATCTTAGGTTACCTGTCGATCCCCCCCTTTTCTTTTGAGTCGAATTATCACATGCCTCATGATCCTTGACACTCCCCTTTGTACCAACCTCTTAATCTCATCTTTCAAATCTCTACAATCCTCTGTGTCATGCCCCTTATCTTGGTGAAACTCATAATATCTGTTTGGGTCCCTTTTGACGGAGAAGAGTCATTCATCTTGGGGGGCCATCTTACATCTTCCCCACTTTCTTCATCCATACTAATATATCTCTCCTCAAAATTGTCAGGGGCGTGTATGAGTTGTGCCTATCAGACCCAAGTCTTTGACCTACCATTCTCTTGCCTTTTCGAAACTACTGCTACTCCCTTCCTCACTCTTTTCCTATATCTTTTCAGCAACTGGGGAAGCAAGTGCTTGGACTCTCGCTGCTAAGCTTTGTAGGCCATCTATCATTATCTGACTTTCTGCTAGCACCATTACCTGGGTCCAATTTATTGGTTAAACTGCGAAGAGCTTACTCTTTAGTTCTGGTTCATAGTCCCATTCAAAATAGCTCCTGGTTCCACGCTCGCCACTTCTGGTTCCACGCTCGCCACACCAATGATATCTCAAGACTCAGGATAACCCCTAAGACAACCTATGGATCACACTTTGATCTCCCGGTAAGACCCTGAAAACAACAAGAAAGACAAGGTGATGCCTAAGAGCAATCACTCTGATGCCTAAGTTAAAAGGCTAATCAAAGAAAGCAAAATAATAGAAAAGAGTCAAGAGAGAGATTAATCTTTCCCCTGTGTTGGCATAATGTTTATATAGAAGATCACAAGCCACCCTTAAGGATGATCCCTATATTGTAGGAAAACCTATCAGATAACCGTGTTTCTAGGCATAATTCTCGGAAAAAGACTTCTACCTTTTTTGACTAACAGACGACTTGATATTTACCAAGCGCCCTGTAATGGTCGACCCTATTAGATTGGGATGGCCCCCAAATCCCTAGGCGTTGGAAACTCTCCACAGGTTTTCCTCCAACTCCGTACCTCTCCAACCATACATAAGATAAGAGGCGACCTGTCCCTGTACAGAGGTGAGTCATCATTAATTATCCTTCAAACAATCTAGCTTTATCCGAATCAAGTTCAATTTAAAAGTTATTTGATTTCCAAAATTCCATTTAAACAAATTTTATAAGGATTTGAGTATCATATTGGGTAGAGAAGAAGTTGAAGAGCTCATGGTGCTCAAGCTTCTGCCAAATTAAAACTTTTTAGCATGTAATCCTTTAAATCTAAATATGTTATTTTGATTTATGTGTCAAAAGTTTTGACCATTAAATTTTAAAATAAATATTAATTTATAATATAAAATGAGTATTATTTTATTTATTATGAAAAATAATTTTATAATATTATTAAAAAAAAATTTTATAATAAAGTTGAGAAAAAAAAAATCAACTTTCAAAAGTCAAACACAAAACGTGTAAATGAGAGAGAATTTAGAAAATAAACGAAATATAGTCATATGAAAAAAAATTACAAACCCTGTTAGAAAAATAGTTCATTTGCCCCCAATCTTAGACTTCTAACTTCGTTGCTATCTAGGACTTGTTTGATATATCCTCCCCGTAACTCTCTATTTTATTTTTTTTAATCAAATTTTGATAAAAAAAATTATTTGAATTCATAATATAAAATATTAATCAATATAGGGTCAGTTTCAGTATTTTTAAAGTCTTAGACAGTTCTGTAAAATATATTTTATATATATTTTTTAAAAAATTCAATATTTAGTATATTTAAATATAATATAATAATCAATTATTAAATATAAATAAATAATTATTAAGATTTAATAAATTAATTCTAATTTTAATTTTAATTTACAATTAATATATAATTTATTTAAATCAATAAATTATTTCAAAGTACACAAAATCTTAGTCTAATGTGAAAGTTCACTTCAAAGTAATAGTTTCGGTTCAAATCTCATCCCCTACTCATAAAAAATAGACTATTCTAAATATATCTTAAAAAAAAAATCTAAAACTTTTAATATTATGTAAAAAAATTCAAAAACTTTTAATATAAATTATAATAATTAGTCATAAAATATCTTTTTTATTAAATAATATATAATAAAAATATTAAAAAATTAAAATGACTTTATATAAATAATTATTTTTAGAAAAAAAAAATGAAACTCCTAATTTTTTTGAGGTTCTAGGACATTGCCTAGGTTTATTATTAGTTAAAGCCGGCTCTGTTTATATTGAAAAATCGTTTCATAATATTATTTTTCATAAAAAAAAATATTATTTTTGAAATTTTTTACTTATAGATTTTACGAGCAATCAACAATCAAATTTTAATATTGAAAAGTAAATGAGGTTGTTATTTTCAAATGGAAGGAATAATGGAATATCTATCAATTTTGTTAAACTTTATAAAATTAAAAATTCATCATGTCGGATTTGAAATCTTTTATTTTTAAAGTGATTAAAATACAATGAATTTTAATAAATTATAATTTAGGTTTTCTAATCAAATTAAAAATAATATTAAGATTCATAGATATTACAAAATCCATTTTTTCTTCATGAAATTACAGTTTTTCATTTAAAAAAAAAAAGCAATTGTACGTTTTCTTTAAAAGAATGGGATATGAAGGTAAAACAAAAAGGGAAAGATAAAGACTAATGATAGGGTAGATAGCTTGGAGAATAATTTTTTTCAACCCAAAATCATGGAGTTTCTTTGTAACTAATTGAACATATTCATGAGCAGCACCAACATTATTTTTTTTTTCTTTTTTTTTTTTAAATGTGTGAACAACGGACAGGGTTAAAATTTAACATATGTGTTCAGACCCTCAGTTTATAATTGAGTTCAATTATTAACTTTACTAGTATGAGCTTTTTACTGTAAAAGATTCAACTGTTACATAGGGTTTGGATGAGTAGAAAGTTAACAATCCATGTGTTTATTTTGCCTTAATATTGATATATATTAATGTTAACATGTATATGCATACGTATTGCGTAAGTAAAGGCTGAATAAACGAATAAGTCCAATATACGAAGTCAATCATGAAGTAGGTTAGAAAATTATGCTTATGAGTATTATTAAAATGAATTGCCGAATGTAAGATACTTATGTGATTATTGATTAATTAAATAATTCTGATTTACCTTCCAACAATTGACTTTCTCAATATAGTATTGGTGTTGTCATCAATCATCACCATGCATCAAATAATAATAATAATAATAATATCTTTGTTTGTTAGGTTAAATATATTAATCAATAAATTTAATTTAAAAGTGAAAGATTTCAAGTGGGTGTGGATGATGCACCTACTTTAAAACTTTTAAGAGAGTATTTTGCTATCCTAATAGGTCCTATCTGATAATAGGGGTGGCAATTTGGTTTGATGGGATCGTATTAAGGTGAACTCATAACACAATAATGGTAAATTCGAACATGACCAAATAAGTTTATCATATTGAAAATTCAAATACTTACACAATTTATTTATTATTCGTATTAGCACAACATGACCCGTTTAACATGTTAATTTATAAATCAAATTAAACTAATAAATAAGATGTCATTAACTCTATATAACCTATTTATTATGTCATGATATTCATTAATTTTTTTTAAAAACTATAAGTAAATTAAAAAAATAAATAAATAAACATGAAAAAGAACTTCATAAATCTCAAGTACATGAATCATAAGATAAGAACAAAAGAATGAAGAGTTGATCAAAATTTAAAATCTTAACATTTAATTTTTTAAAAATAATATAATATTTATTCATTGTTAAATTAATAATTTAGTTTATACTATTTTCGAAGCGATTAGAATTATAATTCAAAATTCTTTTAAATTCATAAAGGAGCATATGGGTTATTAATGAATTGGGTTAAACATATTAACCCAACATGATATGAATTATCAAACGTGTTTATTTCGGATTAATAGGTCAATTCGCCACCCGACATGATAATTTTCGTGTTGTTATCGGGTTGATCCGATAATGATACTAACACTTTAAGCCCAAACCCTAATATGCTATTTTGGTGTTGGATTCGTGTCGTGTTCATTATTGCTACTCCTACCCGACTCGAGCAGAATTAGTCTGGGCATGGTACGGGCTTAAATGTGTCTTTCATAGTTGGGATCACCTAGAACAGCTCATACTAGAAAAAAATTCATATGAATAAAAAAAGTCGAGTACGAATGACTGTATTCTTAACTTGTATAGATTGTCAATCCAGAAATAATTACTAATAAAATTTTTTTCTTCCCAAAATTTGAAAACCTCTAATATCTTTTTATTCAATAAAGTGAATTTTTAGACATACAACTTTGACTCAATTTTTTTTTCCCAAATTATTTTGACTCTATTTCTCATTTTAATTTCTTTAATATGAATATATTTCTCTACTGAGATATTATAATTTAGTTACATTAGAGTATTCGTAATGGTACTCTTTAAAAAAGTTCTCTCTCCAACATACGGCGCTCTCTTTTGTTTCTCTGTAAAACCAACCCTTGTTGGTTGCTCACTTGGATACTTTAAGTAGCTTTTGTTGCCATGAGGAACCCATTTTCTCCTCTTTTTTGCTATTTTTGCCTGTTATACATCCTATTCTATGAATAAAATCATTTTTTTTTTCACTTTTCTATGGTTTTTCTACTTGATCTTCATGGGTTTAGACTTCATTATTCAGTCTCAGTGATTGTTTTTTGTGACACAGGTGGTGCCTTACTTGAGTTCGGTTTTATTCGGATCTATTTTGTCGGTTAAAAGTCTAAGACCAAGTTGTTGGATGCGAGCTTGAATCGATGGAATAGAGTGAGAATTACTAGATCGGTGGAGAACTCAGTAGTGGTGCCTCTCTTTTGGTATTATTTTTCTGACATGAGGTCTTCTTTTGATGATACTTGGGCATTTAACTTTGTGTTGCAATGCTTTGAGTCATGGAAAAGGTCGTATGTTCCTAGAAGTAAATTCTGTCTCTGTCTTTCACCATCTTCGACAGTTCGGGCGGCGACACTGGTGGTGGCTGGGGAAGGTATTTGGTTCTGTGTAGGGAAGCTTAGGGTTTGGTTTTTTATAAGCTAATAGGCCATTTGTCTTACACAATTAATGTCTATCTATTTCTTAGGCTTTAAGCCCATTATTGTAAACCCAAGTGATGGGTATTATTTCCAAATAGGTCTTATACTCTATTGTGTTGCACTCAGACTTTATGTCTTGTTTTAATTTAATTTAGTATTTTCTTCCTTGGGCAAAAAAAAGTGCCTTTTAAAACAAAGATTATATTTTAAGTAATAATGAACATCTTTCAATATAAAGAGTAAATAAATTCATTTAAATACAATGACCTCTTTTTATTTCACTATTTATTTATTTATTCCACAAATAGATTTGATATTTATTGTGGGAAGAAAATTTTCTAAAAAATCAACTAATAGAAAATAAGATAATCATTATTAATATTAATTATATTAATTTCAATTTGTATATAGAATGCCAAACTCACTCTCTTCTATAAAATTTAAAATTAAATAGTGCATAAGAAATTTATTTTCTTTAACCACTCTTTATAATAAAGAATTTTGACTAAATATTAACGATGCTCTTATATCTTGTTATGGTTTGTGTATATATAATTAGTTGCTGTTAAGTCACATATGGACATGGTATGGTTTAAAAAAAAAGTCACATATGGTATTGTTATAGACCTTCGTTAAGTCTTTTTTTAAAGGTAAATCAAGCTTTAATTAACTAGATTAAATGTTAGACAATAAATTATTTTCAATAAGGAACAGAAAACGAAGCATAGAGACTAGCAATAATAATAGAGCTGCTTGCAAGAAAATGAACAACATTGTTAGCTTGTCTCTTTACATGCTTAAGGGTTTAATTACCTTTTTTAAATAAAACATTACAATCTAAAAGAATGGAACCAAATTTATTGTGAAGAGAAAAAAAAAAGAATTAAAACCAACCACTATAGATTTAGAATCTATTTCAAAATCCATTATTGTGAAATCGAGAGATATAACCCATTGGATAGCTTCTTTGAATGCTAGTGCCTCCCCTTGAGCCACATCCGAACTAGTGCACACCCGAACTGATTTACAAGCCACAAAGTTAGCGTCCTAGTAGCGAATGATCATTCCCAACCGGACAGAGCTGTGACCTGCTGCGAAGCCTGCATCGGTGTTGCATTTGTAATGGCTTAGAGCAGGACGAGACAAAGTTGAAGGAGCTATCACCTCTGAACTGTAGAATGTTTGTGAACTGTTGTCCATGCTTGAAAGAAGCCCAACGATGCCCTAATTTCTTGGTAAGGAGGAAGACAATAGCCATCCCACCTCTTCTTATTTCTTTGACCCCAAATAGTTAAGAAATCTTGGGAACTTTCCACCAAAGAATTAAGAACCCATCTTGTAAATAAATTGTCATCTTAAATGGGACAAAGACATTGAGCAAGACTTTAACGTTCAGTAGCGTAACTATAATGGACAAATAAATGTCATAAATGTTCCATGTCCTTTCCACACAAGTCACAATTACAAGAAACTTGAACACCTTTATCTTGCAAACTTATAAAAGAAGGTAAATCATTACTACAAAGTTGCCATAGAAATACAAGAATTTTGAGAGGTAATTTCAGTTTCCAAAGTCTGTTCTAACCTACAAAGAACTTATCAACTTATTGCTTAAAGTTCATTAACATTTTATAGCTTGATTTAATCGAATAAATGCCTGACGGTTCATAATTCCATACCATACAATCAGTAGGATTTCTTATAGAAAGAGAAATCCTATTAATAGCTTGTGCCTCTAGTGGAAGAAATAACTCATGAAGTAAAGAAATATTCCAAGATTTTCCTTCAACACTCATAAGGTCATTCACTCTAAACCCTTTTAACTCTACCCTCACCAGTGTTTACACTTTGAAAATCTCATTTTCTCTCACCAAGGAT
>CAOJBK012347485.1:0-10858 GCA_948294925.1 Codiaeum variegatum
AATGAAAAGATGCAACACAAAGATTTATACTGGTTCAGCATACAAGGCCTACATCTAGTCCCCAAAACATATGTTTTGAGAGTTCCACAATGTGAGCTCTATTCAATTGGCTAAATCAAATCCTTATAGAGTCCTACCAGATTAGGGGCCTAATCCAAGAGATATATACCATTTCTCCAAACTCTCAGAATTTTGCTAAGGTTTCTGAAAACCTCTCATCCATTCCTATAAATAAATGAATCTCTCATAGACTTTAAATTGGGTGAATATGACACCCCTAATATAACCACGGGCTTGATTATGTGCCTGGATACCTTTACAGATAGGAGAATTACAAAGTTTAAGAAATAAAAAATAAAGCTTTTATTATAACAAATCTTATAATGGATCAACACTATAAATGCATAAGAAATTTGTGGTGATGAAAGAATTTATGATAAATCTCAAAACAAATGATTGAAAATAAATGCTTACTTAAGAAAACACTTTAATGCTTAATAAATTCTTCCAAACTTGATGATGATAAGAGAAAAGATGTATTCAAGATGAATGATAGAAAAAAATATTTTGATCTTGAAAATTCTGGAAATGTGAGTTCATTCAAATCTCATCAATGGAATCAACCAACCTTTTTAAATGTGAATTTAAATAGTATTTATAGAGGTTTTGAAAAATATAGCTGTTAGAGATAAAAGAATAAAATAATTTAAAACAAACTCCTCACAACTCTTCTAATAGCTATCTGTCACTCATGATGTGATATATTTGATATTTATTTTTTTCACTGGAAACCAGGCTTTTCAACTATGCCAACTTTCTAGCCATTGGATACTAACTAGATATGAAAAAATTTAGTTTATTTTATGCATTTAGTCAAAGAATATTCTTCCTTAAAGGTCAATGGCCTAATCACTCATATTAGTGGCCTGATCAATTAAGGAATATATGCATGAAAAGTTTAGTTTCTCAAAAATGGTTTGTTTCATGCAAAGGGAATCAAGTACTGATCTATTTTACATTTAATCTAAATTCATCTTCTATTAGGCACTTGATGGATCCAGTTAGGTTGCTAACTCCAGTCAATTAGGCAGCTAATGATCCGTCTCTTAATGTTGCACAAGCCTTACTAATTAGGGACCTGAGTACTTATTTTTCACCAGCATAATCCATGTTAGTGAACTTTAACATATCACACAGTTTTGTAATTATCAAAATTAGAATGCTAAACCATTAGGCTAACAAGATCCTCTCAAAGCGACATGTTTGGACGGTTTTAATGCTTTATTTTTTCAAAAGCAAGGGATATAGTTGGTAGAGTATTTTTTATGCTATCAATTTTGTTTTTGATACAAAAGATTTGGATCTCATTCTCAACAAGGCTGTTCTTATGCTTATCCTTAAAGTTGATCCCCTAGAGTCTATTTCTAAACTCAGTTCTATTAGCCTCTATAGTGTCATTCACCGAATCATAACCAAAGTCATTGCTAACTACATGAAATATTTGATGGACAAGTTGATTAGTGAGAATCAATCCAGTTTCATTCCAAGTCATCACATAACGAACAACATCATCATTGTTCAAAAAGTGATTAACTCAGTGAATAATAAAAGGACCGGCAAAGGCATGATGGCGATCAAAGTGAACCTTGAGAAAGCCTATGATAAGTTTCACCAGATTTTCATTGTTGATACTTTAAAAGAAGCTCCCATTCCTGAGTTCTTAGTGAGAGTTATCTATTCTTACATTTCCATCACAAGCTTTTAGATTATATGGAACATAGATATTTCTGATCATTTTCTTTCCAGAGAGGAGCATTAGATAGGGATGCCTCTCTCCTCTTATCTCTTCATGCTTTGTATAAAGCATATTTCTCATGGTATTAAAGATGCTATTAAGAAAGGTGTCGAGAAGCCTATTCAATTATGTAGAATTGGTCTTCCTTTATCTCACCATTTTTTTTTTCAGATGATTTGGTCATTTTTTCACAAGCCAACCAATGTAACCTCAAGGTCATCAAGGATGTTTTTATTTATTTTTGTCAGGCTTCATGTCAAAAGGTTAGTATTTCCTAAACTCTTATTTTTTGTTCTAATAATGTTTATGATGATAAGAAAGATAAGTTGAGTTCTTTGAGTGGTTTTAAATTGACCAAAAATTTTAGGAAGTACCTTTGTGTTCCCCTTATTCACAGGAGAATGAAAAAGGAGGATTAGTAACATATTATTAATAATGTTAGAAAGAAACTACAAAGCTGGCAGGCTAAGCACTTATCATTTACAGGTAGAGTTACTTTGGTTCAATCGGTGTTAATGGTCATTCCTAGATATGCTATGCAAACTACTTCTCTCCATCTTTCTATCTGTTCTGAGATTGAGAGTATCTATAGACAATTTCTTTGGAATGGTAAAAAGGATGCAAAATCCATTCCTCTTGTTAGTTGGAGTAAGATTTGTCATCCTAAAGAGTATGTGGGTTCGGGTTTAAGAAGTTTTAGAGAAGCTAACAATGCTTATCTTCTTAAAGTTGCTTGGGGCATTATTAATAACAAAGACAAGTTGTGGGTAAGGTTCATTCATGCCAAATATGGGCTGGGAAATGATATTATTCGTACACACTTCATATCGGGTAACTCTTCTTGCCTTTGGAGAGGTATTCGCAAAGTTTGGCATTCTGTAGGCAGTAGGCAATGGTAATAAAATTCAGTTTCAGAATGATTCTTAGTTAAAGGATAAACCTCTAAAAATGGTTGCCATTTCTGAAGTGTTAGATGATAATTTGAGCCTCATGGTTTCGAACTACATAACCAATGAGGGAAGATGGAATTGGGAAATTTTAAATTATTTTCTCCCAAATCTGTCCCTTCTTAAGCTTTCAGCTATGGTGGTTCTGTGTGATGAAGCGAGAGAGGATTATATCTATAGGGGTTCAATTGCTAGTGGTAAGTTTTCGGTGAAATCAACTTATTACTGTATAAATGATAATTCTTCTTTTTGTTTCAATAGGAAATGGGAGATCATTTGGAAAAGGGAAGGGCCTTAGCGAATTTGTACATTTCTTTGGATGGTTATGCACCAATGTTTCCTCACCAATTGCGAAAGCAGCATGCGACATTTGACTTCTAACCCTTATTGTTTTAATTGTTTGATTTTTGAGGAAACCATTTTGCATGTGATGAGAGATTGCATTCTAGCTGTTAACATTTGGAATGCTGTGATTGGGAATGATACTAATTTACATAAGTTTTAGTCTGTGGATATTGAAGAATGGCTTACTTGGAACTTAGATAATTCTAATATTCATGTTTCAGGTGTTAAATGGAGAATTGTCTTTGCTATTGGCTATTAAAAATTTTGGAATTGTAGGAATCGTCGGATCTTTGATGATGACCATATTTCTATCTTCAACTCGGTGGCCTCCCTTATTTCTCATGCGACATAAATTTTTTAAACAAAAGATCTTCAGAACTCTTTAGAGGAGAAGAATGTCAAGAATTGGTCTCTAATTCTATGGTAATTCCCTCCTGCTTGCTAGAAGAAATTGAACATGAACGAGTGGTTTTTTAGAGCTAGAAATCAATCTTCTGCAGGTGGGATTATTAGGGAAAATGGTGGAGCTTGGTGTGGTGGCTTTGCATCCAACCTTAGCTCTTGTTCTATATTTATGGTTGAACTTTAGGGCTTGGTACACAGCCTTCAATTGGCTTAGGACAAAGGTTTCAAAAACATTCTTGTTGAGGTTGATAAAAAGGCTGTTTTGGATATGGTTCTTAATAAAGAGGCTGATCATAACCATTTCCATCTCCAGAGCTAAAAACCTTATTCCTAGGGATTGGTCGGTCAATATTTATCATGTTTATAGAGAAACCAACTCTTGTGCATATTGGCTTGCTTATCTTGGCTCTAATCTTGCCTTAGATGTGCATTATTTTGATAGTCGTCCCTATGGTATTGCTATTTTATCACTCCATGACATTTGTGGTGTAGCCACTTGGAGATATTGAAACTCTTGAAATTATATTTTGTAACTTTTTTCTTTATGAATAATATGACTGAGATGTTGATTATGAGGCTATTATTTTAGTGTCAACTTATTTGGAATCATCTAGTGCAGCTGTTGAGGCCTCTCCCTCATCTCCTCTTTATAAAAAAAAAAAATTCATTTTTTGGAAAATGATTCTATTTTAGATAGTTTTTCATCTAAAAAAAATATTCAATCAATTTTCTATATCACATAGAAAATTAAAAATTAAAAAAATACATAAATTATCAAGATAAATTAAAAAGAAAAGAAAAATTATATTAAGTGAATATGGAATGTGAAAAACGAAATAAACAATATTGAAGATTAAATGAGTTATAATTGAAAAGCTGAAAGAGTGAGGTTAGGATTTGGGAACAACCTTGGCTTAGGGATAGTCCTTAACATGATCAGATCAACGAACCAACCACAGATGTGTCTCTTAGCCAACAGTTTCTTCAAGACTGACAGTCAGCAAAGGAGGGCGGCAATGGATAACAGCTACTGTTACTTGGGCGAAACCTCCTAAAGGCAAATTGAAGTGTAATGTGGACGCGAGTGTAGTTCCTGGGTCTGAATTTGTTGGCTTAGGCATGCTAATTCGAAGCTCTTCAAGTCAGTTTATTACAAGTAATATGGTACATGTTTTGTTCTCTTGCTCAATAAAGGAAGTCAAAGCTTTGGATCTTTCAAATGCAATAAAATGAGTTGATTTTTTACAATATCAAGAGATTGATTTTTGATCTTGATGCGAAAGTAATTGTTGATACTTTTAATATTGATTATTTTGATAACACTACTCTTGGGATTTTAATTTATGAGTTTGTTTCTTTGTTAAACTACAAGTTATATTATGTTTCTTTTATAAAACAACAAGCAAATGTTTATGCACATCTTTTAATAAGGGAATCACATTCTAAAATTTGTTATTTTGTTAGTTTTTCTTTGCCTTCTTTTATTCGAAACAATATAATTTGTGATGCTTGTCTTAATGATAGTTTGATTCAATTGCTTTCAAAAAATTTTGAAAAGTTGAAAAAGTCTTGTAATAAGTGAGTATATTATAGTTTTAGAAAGGTATAACTATCTGAAATACTCTCAAATATTAGTTAACTCTCAAATATAGTACCTCAAAAATATTTCCTATCACAAATACCCTCACTTTATTAATCACTTTCAAATATATCATGAGCTGACGTGTCATGCTGATATGGCATGAATATGTTTAGTTGGCTGCTGATATGGCATGAATACGCTTAGTTCGCAGCTGATGCGGCATGATGTGAGCACGACACATAAGTTCAAGTACGTGTCTGATGGCTCAAGGATATATTTGAAAGTGATCGATAAAGTTTTAGAATATTTGTGATAAAATTTTTTTTTTGGAAATATATTTGAGAGTTGATTAATATTTGAAGATGTATAAGATAATTATGCCTTTTAGAAATTGGTTACAAGATTATACTATAAAAATTAGTCTGGACAGAGATATCTCTCACACACATAAGTGATGCGGAGGCCCAATTCAGTGTTTAAGGTCGTTCGGCAATTTTGCTGCCAAAAGTCTGAAGTGTCGGATTTTGATGATTTTTGGGAGGTTTCTTATCGAAAACGGGCCTACGAGTCAAAGTCACGCTTTGTCGTGAGGTCCGCGGAATTTCGGCCAAATTCCATCGTTTCGGCCTCCAAATTAGTGTTTTTCGGTTTTACTTCTTCTGCAAGTAATATTTTTTTTTATGTTTTCTTTATGTTTCCTTTTCCGTTGAGGCTTGAGATTTTTTCTACTATAAATATGTATTATTAGGGATCTTTTAAAACGACCTAATTCAGAAATAATTCAATTTTCAGCTGTTTTATACGTCTGTATGATTTTCTTTACACTCTTTCTTGCGTCAATAAGTGTCTTATGTCTTTATCATGGGAGGGGCAAAAAATATTATGTAGGTAATATAACTACAATTGTTGAAAAATTGTTGATATTTTAAATTTTATGGATGATTTTTTTAAATTTAGAAAATTGCTCGTGAGCTCCCACCCAAACGAGCCTAATTTCCCAATTTCAATGGTTGGAATGGAGCACAAATTTTTGTCCTTGTTTGATATTGATGAATTCTAAGTAAAATTCATTTGTAAATTTTAATATTTTTTATAGTTTAAGGGTAAATTCAAGAGTCTCTTTCATAAGTTATCTTCTTTATTTTAGAAAGTGATTTTTAATATTGACTTTTTTAAGAGTCTTTTAAATATTTCTCTTTAGTTAAATTTTTTTAAAATTTAGATTATTTCTCCTTAAATTTAAGAAGAGAGGAAATCACTCTTAACTAATTTTTTTTAGTATTTCTATTTTTTTAAAAAAATAGAAAGTGAAATATAAAATATTGTTGGAATGTATGAATATCCCACTCATTATGTAAACTAAAGAGTGAACTTTTAATTAGGAGTATGTACAAGAAAGTATCAAGTGATTTCACACATTTTCACTTTTAAATCTGTGAAATTTTTTGACAAAGAAAGGTCTGAGGTTTATTTTTTTTAGCAATTACGGTTCTACTGCCTTATAACTGTAAGTTAATGTTGATTTAGCATAGTGAACTCTGACGTGACATAGTCGACATTGATGTGGCACTCACAAACAATAATAATGTGGCACATATGTCTTTTTTATTAATTAATGTGGAAAAGTAGGGATCACAAAATGTCACATCAGTATAGTCATATAACAGAATAGATTGATAGTTGGAATCCACAATGACATGTCAATATTAATTATAGGCTTCTTATCATAATTGATTATGCAACGTCAATTTTTCCTATGCTAAATCAACATTTTACTAACATTGTCAACACTGTGGGCCGCTGATTGCTAACGATGTTGATGTTTTAGACCCCTAATTGCTAATGGAATAAATTTCAGACCACTTTTTATAAAAAAAAAAATTCATAGATCCATAAGTGAAAACACACAAAACCACAAGATGTTTTTTTATACTTATCCCTTTTAATTATTTTATAAGAAGTGAGATTAAGAGTTTATTGGACTTGTTAGTGATTAATTCTAATAATTTAATAAGTTAAAATTTCTGATTCATTTGCAAATGAATTCCTCAATGGAATTGAACCAAACAAAGGCTCAATTTCAATATACTGATTTAACATTAAAGATAGATTTATTTAATTGCTTTTAAAAAAACTAAACAGTCTCCTTACACAATGGTTTCTTTCTCTTTTAAATAAGAAGACAGGGCTCTGTCCAATAGATTCTTTTGTTAGAGGGGAGCCCTCAACTTTTCCTCTTCACTTTTTCTTTGTATCTTTTCCTCTAGTCATGTTCTTTTAATTTCAAATTTAGTTTCTCAACTCTTCAATAATGGTGTTCGATATGGGTCTAACACAACACTAGACAAATTAGTTCGGGTCCAACCCAACTCTGAACATGAAGGCCTACACTCGAAGGCTCACCTGCTAAGGCTCACCCTTGACTCATGCTAAAAGGCCTCCACCCATAGCCTTCGTTGTACTTTCTATGGGTCTTTGCCCACTCCTAACCTGATACTTGTCTCACACCAAGTGGGTTGTCAACATCTAAGTCACATTACATGACATCAAGAGCCAATTCTTGGTGACACGTGTCATATTCAATAGGGATCCCATAATCTATAAATAAGAAACCCCCTTCATTGTTAAGATAATTTTTGCACAACCACTGTCACTCTAAACTCTCTCTCTACTTTTTCTACTTTTCCCCATATTGACTTAAGTGTCAGAGGGTTATCACCGGGTACAACATCTGTCCCTCTGATTATTTATTTCTTTACAGGTCCTTTGGTCACAAGCAACTAGGAAACATCCAATCCCAACTTAGAAGAGCACAACCTCTATCATTTGGCGCCGTCTGTAGGGAAGATAAGTTTCCCAATCTAAAAATTCTCTTTTTTCTCTTGAGGATTGTTACATTGACTCTCATTTCTTTCTTTCTCACTCTCTTTCATTACACTTGCATAGAAAACCTATGAGGAAACCCATAATGATAGCCCTCCATCACCACCACCAGTGAACACTAATTCTCAAGATGCAAACAAAGCCATCATAAGTGATCAACTAACATAATTCACCTTAACAGACTTAGCCTTATCATTCTAAGCTCTCAAAAACTTCATTGGGCAAAGCCAACAATCCAATATTTCAACCCCTATCAACCAAGCCTCACAACCAGCCATTTTAGGATTAGTAGGTGCTCTACGTAACTTAGTCACCATATTTGCCCATTAATCCCTCTCTTAAAAAGCACACCCATACTTAACATATCAGCTGACGGAGATAATGACCGTGTGGGGAAAAATGTTAATAGACACCTGAATTTCAATACTCCACCTGAAGGAGAAGGGATAGGAGACATAGCACCATAAGGAGGGATAAGGCTGAGGTTAGTTATAGAGGCTGTAGTAGTGGAGACCCGAAGGGAGAATGATGAACATAAGAATGATGTATGAGATAATAGGAATGATCATAGTGAGGGGGTGGATGAGAGAGTAGAGGAAAGTGAAGTCAAACATAGTAGGAGAGATGATAGAAGGAGTCGCTTTCACAGAGTATCAGAGAGGGGACATTCACATAGGCTTAGATCCAAAAGAGGAGATAATACGGACTAGGAGGCCTCCAGCCACGATGGTTTTAGAGCTATTCGAGAGGATATAAGAAAGTATGTAGAAGATATGTCATAAAAAATCCTCCTTATAGGAGAGACCTAATAATAAATATCATGTTTTCAATTACTAGAAGGATTATAAAGTCCCAAATGCCTAAAAAATTTAAGCCTCAATAGATGTCAAAGTTTGATGGGAGCAGGACCCTAAGGTTGATGTGTTAAAGTAAAACACTTGGTGGAGCTTTAGACCATTAGAGAAGAGGCACTGTGTAGAGCCTTTAGGGGTATCTTGAAAGGAGCCGCAACTAAGTGGTATGATAGATTGCCTGAAGGGGGCATAGACTCATTTTGGGAATTGACAAACCATTTTATGAAGAAATTTTTAGCCAGTATTCCAATCCCATGCCAACCAGAGCCTTAAAGCAAGTGAAACAAGGCCTAAACGAGTCTTTAAGAGACTTCATTACCCAATTTAACAAAGAGACATTAAAGGTTATAGATATAGATGAACCAAGGGCAATAAAAGCTTTGGAGAAGTGTACCACCCGCTAAGATTACTTCAAATCCCTAGCCAAACACTACCCAAAGACATTAGATAAAGCTATGGCTTTACCTGATGAGTATATAAAATAAGATGATTCCTTTAGAGAGAGTAAATTTTACAAGAAGAAGAGGATGGATAAGGGTAGTTCCTCTAAAAAATTAACCAGTAAGGTAGAAACCTTTGGAGGTGTAGGGTTTGGAGCAGAGAAATAAGTAAAGGGAGATTCCTCGAAGGGAAAGGTTCGACCCTTCAAAGCTAACACCACTTAATGCATGTCCAGAAGTAGTGTTTGCTGTATTTCAAGATCAGACAATATGAAAAATCCCAGGCCTATAACTAAGGATCCAGAGAAGAGAGATAGATCCTAGTGGTGTAAATTCCACAACACTAATGGCCATACCATAGATAAATATCATTCGTTAATGAAGGAGATCGAGCGGTAGATCAAGCAGGGCTATTTATAAAATTTTTTGAAGAGGACTGAGTAGGCTGGACCAGCAAACTTGTCAGTAAATGATGGTTCAATAGGTGATATTACATGTTTAACAAGAGGTATAAAAGAGATCCCACTAAGTAAGAGGAAAGAAAAAAAATCATTGCTCTTGCCACTGAGTCTTCGGAGTTCGTGTTTTATAGTGGCACGAAGCAATGATCTGGGGGAGAGAGCAATGGCTCCACTAGAAAAGTGGAGGTGGTGGTAATCATGGAAATAGTGGCCAACTACAGGGTTCAAAGGGTTTTTAAGGACATGCGCAGCTCAATCAATTTGATTTCTTGGAAAGCATTAATGAAGATGGGAATTGAAGAATCGAGGATAAAGCCTCTAGGAAACCCAGTCAGGACCCTTGACAAATCCATCATTCTAGTTGCAGGGATAATTGAATTGCTAGTCACAATAAGGATGACATCGAAAGCAGTCACTATAATTGCAACATTTGTCATTACAAAGCTTACAATGTCCTATAATATATTGTTAGGAAGACCAATACTATAAGCTTAGATGGTTCGGTGAGCAAAAGGAGATGCAGGCTTATAGAGCCTTTACCTAATGGAACGAAATTCTATATATATGAGCATGAAGTGCCAAAAGAGAGCTTATAGTTCACTAGGAAGAGAAAGAGCATCCTCATGAGACTAAAGAGGTAAATATAGTTAAAATGACTCCATCACAGGAGGCCATAGAAGAAACTAAAGGGGAATTAGTTCAAGAGCTAGAGAGCTTCAAGATGGAAGATGAAGGCCGAAGCCTCCAAATTAATATAGCATTACCCAAGGAAGAGAAGTACTTAGGTAAAGAGTTCTTGGCAAGTAGTATCCACTATTAGCAGTATATGCCCTAGTGCTTACACTCAACATGTGAATGTAAACGAAAACCTAACTGGCTTTAGTATATATGTTCTTTAAGTGGATATATTCCTAGTATTGAACATATATATGTCCCTTAAGTATTCTATAGGGAATCTATTCTCAAAGAGTTTGAGAATATGAATGACAGATTGCCCTTATAAAGGATGCTTTAAAGGTTGTTCATGGTCATAGGATTATTGGTAGGGACGCCATTAATCTGGAAGACCATCACATTTGTTGTCATCCATGATAAGTATGAGATACTTATTGGTATGGAGGTAGTGAGTCTCATGCTATAGACATG
>CAOJBK012347839.1:0-11929 GCA_948294925.1 Codiaeum variegatum
TTCATAGATGATGGATTTTAAAGATCTCTAGACTCATTCATTTCATTACATATCACATGCTTTAATTTCTTGCTTTATAGTTAATTGTTTACTTTATTTTCAAAACCAAAATTCTTTTACTTTTATTTACACTTAGTGAAACGAATTAATAAGGTGACGTGAGTTCTGTGAGAGATATGACCTTAGGTTCTCATTATATGCTACGATAGCCCATATACTTGTGGTTGCTATTGGTCAGTATATTTTGAGGTGAACAAGTTTCTAGTACCATTGCCGAGGATCTAGCTAGGCATTATTTATTTGTTTCTTATGAATAATTTTGATTTTAGTTTGTTGCTTTTATTTTTTATATTTATTTTCTATATTTTACAAATGAAAGAAGATCTCTTAATGGAGATATTCTTCCACTTATTGATAACGTGCGCAGGATCAGAGCGGAAAACAGAGACAGAGTTCCAGTGATTGTTGACCAACAGAGAGTCATAGGGGACTAGAGACATTTAATAAAAGAGTTTGCTAAGCCGATCATTAGTACGACTACTTATTGCATCTGATTGGACATAACTTCAAGGAATTATGAGACAAAGTCTATTCACTATAATATGTTGTTGTCGTTTTATGGCATGGCAAACAAGGATCCTTTGAATTTCATAAGATATTTCTACTTGATTATTCAGTCCATTCCTCTTCAGGGTCTGACTGAGGATTAATTAAGAATGTTGTGCTTCCCTTACGCCTTAAAGGATGCTGCAAAGACATGGTTGATGACTTTACCACCAGATTCTCTCACTACTTAGGGGGGATATTTACAACAAGTTCATGCATAAATTCTGCTCATAACAAAAGATTGATGAACTTTGGATGAAAATTGTAACTTTTTCACAATTGGAAGGTGAGCCCTTCCATGAGACATAGGAATGATTTAAGATGTTCCAAGTGCAGTGTCCACACCATCACTACCCTATTGAGTAATTAAATAAGTTCTTTTATGATGGGCTTAATTACTAAAGCCAAATGATGGTGGATAATGCAACTGGGGGATCTTTGAGTGAAATAACAGCTGAGGAGGCTATTCAATTATTTCATATGATTGGTACAAATTCCAAGCAGAAAGTGCACGAGCTAAGAGAATTGGCAAGCAAGATGGTGCCCAAAGTAAAAATATGGCTATGTAACTAGCCGAGCTAACCTACCAAGTTTAGTTGTTACAAGGAAAAGGAAATTTATTCTCTCAAACTCAATAAGTTTATAGGGTTTGTGGTATTTATAACCATGGAGTAAATGTGTGCCCTTCTAGTTATGAATATTTTAAGGGTGATACTAAAGAAGTAAAAGCTTTAGATGGATTCTAGTCAAGAAATGACCCTTTTTCAAATTCATATAATCCGAGTTGGAGAAACCATCCTAATTTTTGTTGGAGGAACAATAACCAATTACAACAATTTCAACAACAACACCAAGGTGAGTCTTCTAATTTTGGACAAAGGTTGTCCACTATAGAAACTAGCTTGAACACCTTTATTCAAGCTATTACTCAAGCTCAAGAGGTCACCTATAGAAGATTAGATTCACTAGAGGCATTGGTAAAAAAGGATAGAGACCTAAGTTGGCTAAGAAGCCACCCAATTGTAAGTGAATCAAAGGGGTAAGTTGCTTAGCCAACCTGAGCAGGGTAGGGCTATTTCTATTATTTGATGGGATTATGATAAAAAAGAAGAGGTAATGATAGAGGTTGAGGTTGAGAAAGAGGAAAAGTTGTCTAAGAAAAAGGAGGAGTGCATATATTCAAAATTTCAGCTATCTAAGTATGCACCTCCTATCCCATTTCCTACACATTTGATGCAAAGATAGCTGGACACCCAACTTGGTTAGCTTCTAACTATTTTTACTCAATTGCACACAAATATGCCTTTGGTCAAATCTTTGATGCAGATGCAAAAGTATGTGAAAGCATTAGAGGAGCTACTTGAGAAGAAAGAGACGTTATAGGAGGTGTCTATGGTGCAACTATTGAGGAGAGCTCTTGTAATTTTACTAATCTACCTCAAAAGCTTAGGGATTTAGGGAGTTTTTCTATTCCTTATCTCTTAGGTAGTTTGAATATTGAGAAAGCATTAGCTAATTTAGTGGCAAGTGTTAATATTATTCCCCAAAAATTTTTTATGGTCTTAAGCTTATAAGAACCTAGACCAACACATCTCATAATTAAATTAGCTGATAAATCTATCATTTACCCTAAGGGGATAGTTGAATATGTATTGGTTAAGGTAGGGAAATTTCTTTTTTGAGTAGATTTTGTTGTAGTTAAAATGGATGATATTTCTTTTTCACATTGATTTTGTTATAGTTAAAATGGATGAAATTTCCCTACCTTGTGCTCAAGCTGAAATTTTGCCTTTGATTATGGCAATGCATGAACCTTTTCAAGAGTTGGTGAGCACAACAAAGATTGAAGGAAAAAATGGATGTCAAAGCAATGGCAAGCCAAAAAGAAGGAAAAAAGGCAAGAAAAAGAGTAAAATTGTGAAAATAAAGGGTAATCTTATTTGGTTACCCAAATCTATTGTGGATTCTTGACTTTAGAGTTTAAAGCAATGTTGGAATGGAACTCATGGAATTTCTTATTTTAAATGTAATAAATTTTGATTCCCAGGTGAGAGGTTTAATGCCTGTGAGGTAGGTTGATCTTATCTAAATGTCTAGCTAAGGCAATGCTAAAGATGCGTTGGGTGAGAGGAAACCCATCAATTTAGTTTGTTTTCTAACTTGTTTTTCTTTTTATTTTATGTTTTTAATTCATTTATCAAGAGATAATGTATGGGTATGGTTATTTTTGGTTGTGGTTTTATAGGAATTTTTGGGTTTATAGAGAAACAGAGAGTGGCACTAGTTAAACCTCAAGGGAATGGGGGCGTGCCAAATTCAAATACCCGTGAAGTTTCTTGTCATCACTATTTTGATGAATGGCACTGGTCAAACCATAGCGGCGAGGTGTTGTGCGATGCCCCGTGCTCCTTACTGAGTAAAATACATTTTAGGCATGGGCTTTGTAATATTAGTACGGGGTCGTGCACACTAATTTGAGGTGTGCACTTTGGTAAAAAAATGCATACTCGTATTGGTTTTAAACATTAATTCTTATAATTACATACTCTCTCTCTCTCTCTCTCTCACACACACACACACACACACACACACACACACACATACATAGAGACATTATTTCCATAATCATCAAGAGATTTTCAAGATATCAAATAAGTGGTCTTTCAATGCCTTTTACAATTCCTTTAGTTAAATTGTTGATTAAAATTGAATTTTGGTATGTTTTATTGCTTGAATATTTCTTGTTTGATTAAATTGGGGTGTTGATTATGTTTAATGTTTGCACAACCATCGTTCAAACCTATTGCATGCCAAGTGTTAGATGAATTGCCCCAATGAACTTTTTTGCACTTTTTGAGTGTTTTAGTCATTGAATTTATGTTTAATTCATATTCTTAGTATTCTTTTATTATAACTGGGCATTGACACTTGGTGTGTGATTGTGTTTCATGTGTTTGTCATAATGGTTTGAACTTTGAGTCATATGATAATCCTATGGAATATATGGCATTGTGTTGGTTTCCTCTATTTTGTAGATGGCAAAGGACAACGATGGAAAGTTTTTCTTTTTTCCCTTTCTTTTTGATTTCTTTTCAACACATTGGGGACAATGTGTGAAATAAGTGTGGGGGAGTGGAAAGCTTGTGCTTATTTTTCTTTATTGCCTTGAATTGGTTGATATATCTGAACTCAAGTAAACAAGTTTTAACTATGTTTTGATAATATTGATTCAGCTATGTTTTTTGTTAAATTTTTTCAAATTTGGCTATTCTTATAGGTTATTATCTCAATGTTCTTAGTTAGTGACTAAATTTTGAGTTTTGGAATTTAAAAGTAAATAGTTTTTCTTTATATTATGGCATCTTATACTTTGAAATTCTTGTTAAATTTTTTAGCATATTAGATTCAAATATTGCATGGTTAAGTTTTTGGCAAACTATCTTAAGTAATATTAGGAATTTAATGACATCTTTTTGAAATAACATGCATGGATTGTGAATAAATTGAAAGTTTAAAATAAAAAAACAAGGAGCTCTAAAAATAATTCCATATTTTGCTGGTTCCTGTTTTGCACAAAGTGAAATAAATCTAAAGAAACTATGAATAGTGCTAGTAACCGGCTGATACAACTGATTAGCTGAATAATTGAGGGTCAGCACTGAAGGAAACATTACGAATGCATCCAAACTGAGAAAGATTCGGTTGTTGGTTTCCAAAACTTGGTTTTTGTTAAAACACTTTGAACAAAATTAGGTTAGGAAAATTTTCAAACTCTTTGAAACATTTCCTTAACCTAAGATTTGAATACAAAAATATTTTGTTAAAACTCTTTTAAACAAAACATTTAGAAATTTTCAAACTCTTTGAAAATTGGTTCTATGTTAAAACTCTTTTAACATAAAGGGTTTAGTCATTTATCAAACTCTTTGATAAATGTCTAAACCTAAGTTTGGACCCATAACTTCAACCAAGGATATTATCTCCAAGTTATGTGTAAACCAAAAAAATGAACAAAGAAAGGTTAGAAGGAAAAATACCTATTTCCCTCATTCTTTAAGCTACCCAAGTATGAAACCTCTAGCTTGAAGCACACCTAGTTTTTCCCAAAAGCTTGTTCTCCAATTCTCTTCAAGAAGCTTGAACCATCTCTCTTTGGTCACCCAAACTTTTGGTCTTTGCTCCTTTACTTGAGAACTTGAGATTATGGATATGTTTTGGACTTAAAAGCTTCTCCACACTCCTTTCTCAAAGGTTAATAGAAGAACACTTATCCCAACATATCACTTATTATGGCCACCACATGCCATATACCAATACATGATTAGCATCAGTATGTAAGCAGTAACAAACCATAGCCACCAATGTGCTAGATAACATGTCACCTCATGTTTAAGGATTATATGCATAATCATTATCTAGATGATGTGATATTGACTAGTTGATAATGACCCATGTGTGCATCATCTAACGCCACTGATCAACTTGCTCATCCAACGAGTATGCTCATGTGTTGTCATGACATCACATGTCTGTAGCATGAGACTCACTACTACCATACCAATAAGTATCTCATACTTATCATGGATGTCGATAGAGGTGAGGGTCTTCCAGATTAATGACGTCCCTATCAATAATCCTATGACCATGAACAACCTTTAAAGTATCTTATAAAGGGCAATCTGTCATCAAATTCTCAAAATCTTTGAGAATAGATTCTCTTACAAAATACTTAAGGACATATATACGTTTGATATAATGAATAAATTCATTTAATGAACATATATAATAAAACTAGTTAGGTTTTCATTTACATTCATATAATGAGTGCAAGCTCTATGGCATACAATGGAAATAATCTCCCGCTTAACAAGAGCTAACCTAGAGCCAAATAGTTCAGTATCTAAGACTCATTTTGTGAAGATTGAAGTCTAACTATTGGTTAACTCATAGCTTTAGTCAATAGATTTATTGTGTTACCAACTAACACTATTTTTTGCCTTTCATGTTCTAATGACCTTGTCTGAATACATGCTTTTACCTTTCTTTGTGTTTAGATTTCCATTGAGACCTTGGTTTTCTTGCCTGAGTAATGGCTCAACTCCTTGCTAGTAGAGAGAAACCAGTGAATGAATGGAAGGAACCACACTTAGTTATGTTACAAACTTTAAATCTAAACACCTTTCATTTATAGCTTCTTATGCAGTAAAATACTTGGCATCTATAATAGAGTTTAAAGTAATTTATTGCTTGGACCTCTTTCAAAAAACTGCTCATCTATTATAGGTAAAATAAATCCAAAGATAAACTCTTCATCATCCACTTCTGTGAATCCATTAATCTTCAAATTATTTTCTCCATTTTGTCAAAACTAAATCTTTAGTGCTTTTTCACGTATTAATTGATAACTTTGACCATACTCCAATGATCTCATAGTGGATTGGATATATGTATGTTAGTCACACTCATAGTACATGTGTCCTTTTTTTGAAATTGGCATGTTGAACACTTCAACACCCTTCCCAGTACTAACTTTGGGAGAGATACCTATTATTATTTTCAATTTATCTCATAGTTTTGAATTCTAAGAATGTAGGTAATTTCTCTAAAGTTTTATGGAGAAAATATTGGGATAAATAGTTTTTCACATTTAATGAGCATGCTAATGTTTTATCAATTAATAAATGTCATCCATATTTAGTATAAGTAAAGTGTGTTCTCACTAACTCTGTTGCACAGTAAAGTGAGTTACCACTAACACTGTTGCACAGTAAAGTGAATTATCACTAATACTATTACATTGTAAAGCAAACTCCTACTAACACTATTACATAGTAAAGTGAGTTATTAGTAATATTATTGCATAGTAAAGTGAATCATTACTAACATAATTGCATAGTTAATTGTACTCCCACTAATCTTCTTGTACATTTAGATTCATTTACATTCTTGATGAAATGAAACTATTTGATTACCTTATAAAAAACAAATGAATCTAGTTACTCAAAGTTTGCTTAAGACCATGGATGGATCTCTTAAGCTTACACACTTTGGAACTGTCTTTAGGCTCTAAACCTTTAGATGATTCCAAGAAAATGTTTTCTTAATGTTTCTATTAAGAAAAGCGATATTGACATCTCGTGTCAAATCTCTTAATCATAGTATACAGTAATTGCTATTAAAATCATGATGGATCTATGTATAGCTTTAAAAAGTAGGTCACCTGATGGTAAACCCTTTTCCCGTTAGCAAAATATGTTTACTATAAGCTTTGCTCTGAATGTTACCGTGCTTCCGTTTGCACCAATCTTTCACTTGAAATTCCTTTTATCCTATGGGAACCACCCCTTAGGTAGATTTATAAGTTCATAGACTTGGTTCGCATATAGAGTTGTCACATTTTCGTCTGCACCAATCTTTCACTTGAAATTCCTTTTATCCTATGGGAATCACCACTTAGGTGGATTTTACAAGTTCATAGACTTGGTTCACATACACGAAATCCATTAAAATTTCATACTTTTACCATTTTAAAGAACCTATATCTCATATAGTTTCCTCAATCCTAGTAGGATCAATGATTGATCAACTTTCTCATGAATGAACAACTCTTGTACATTCACATAAAGAAATCTGTATCTCCCTGAAAGGTGAGATACACTACTAACCCTCTGACATTTTGAGTGGATACATTATCAATTAAATATTTATTAACAGGGTTAATCAATTTTACATGGCCATTTTGTCGGATCTATGTGGATGACAGCTCATCCTATATTATCTTCCTTACTTTGCCATTTTTTCTTGAAGAATCTCTTTCTCAAGAAAATGACATCTTGGCTAACAACACTTATTTTCCTATAAAAGATAATGATAGAATCGTAAACTGCCTTTAGGATATCTAACAAACCTTTGTTTAATAGATTTCTCATCCAACTATCATGTTTCGTAGCCTTTTAATGTGAGCTAAACACCCTAAATCTTAACCAACTTAAGACTTGTTATTGTACCATATCTCATATGGATTATTAGAGACAAATTTGGATCGAATTCCATTAAAAAGTGTAGCGAGCTACCTCACTTGCTAATCTCAAAAAAGAAATTGGTAAATTTTTATAGTTCATTATAAAATGTACCTTATCTCATAAGGTATAATCTTTCTCTCAGACATACCATTTGGTTATGGTATTCTAAAGGGATCTTTAATATTATGCCATTTAACTTTGAGAAGTTTCTAAGCTCCATTATAAAGGATTTACTCCCTTGATGTCATCGATGGTTTTAATACCTTTTAACTTTTATTTTTCAACTTCTTTCATGAATCGTTTAAACTCTTCAAACAACTCATGTCCATATTTCATCAAATAAACATACTCTAATATGGAAAGATCATCTGTAAATGAGATGAAATATAGATACTCAACTTAATCCATTTCTCTAAATGAACCATATACATCTCATGTATGAATTCAAAAATCTATTTAGCTCTTCCATTTTGTCCAACAAAAGGTGATTTAGTCACTTTTGCCTTTGATAGAAGATTCATGAGTTAAAGTAGATTCACTTCCTGTCTAGGATCCCCATGTTCTCCAACCTTAGAATCTTTATCTATAGCTAAATGACCTAGCCTACAGACTAAATTAATTTTGAATTAGGATTAGGTATTGTTAATGGCATTAATATTACTTAAATTCAGAGATATTTTTTTGTTCCATTATCTCATAATAGAAAACTTTAAGTATGACTCATGTCAATAACTCTATTGCAATAATAGAGACATATTTCTTGAAGTTTGAGTTTAGAACTCATACTAGTAATACTAGTTTAAGAAATAACGTTTAAATTTCATTTTCATTAGTACATGCAAAACATTTTTCAACAAAATATGATATCTCATATCAATGAATTTTAATCCAATTGCATTGAAATAACACTTATTCCATTAATTGGATTATCCTCCTTTTTCTCTAAACCTTTAATGTTTGCTTCTACCTTCATAAGTTTTATGCAATAATAAAATGACCTATATGGAATATTAGAAGTTGAATAATTTAAAATTGTCCCTTTTTCAAGGTCCATTAATCTCTTGCTCTTGCTATTGTCCTTAAAGTATTCTAAATACCTTTGACAATGTACTTCTAATATCCAATGCAATGGAAACTCTTTCCTTTGTAATTTGACTAACTTCCTTTGTGTATTTCTTTATCCATACTTATCTCATAAGTTAGGATAAGATACAGGTTCCCAACCAATCCACATAGTTTGACCCCATAAATTTTATTCACACGTTATGCTCATTTAGTGGATGGGATTTGTTCTTGTTATCAAACTATTCATAGAAAATAATAAGATTGTTTTATTTTATGTGAAATGTAAATTACTATCTTGATTTGGTCTTTAATCAAAATAGCACTCCCATTAACTTGATGAATCCTACACTTCCAAATAGGAAACGAAGATTCCATCGAGGTGAATCTCTAGTGGGTCAATTTAAATCTTGCAAGGGAACAACTCTTGTTCATCAATTCCCTCATGATACACATTGTCTATATTGGGATTGATTCTTAAAAGCGAACAACTCTTATTCATCACATCTCATATGAGATTCAATCTATTTGGCTCCTAATGCTTCCAACCTCAAGTAAACATTGCCGTTATTGGACTTTCAAATTAGTTAAGTTAAACCCATTGGACTATTGAGTATGATGATTTAAATATTGTATGGCTCAACTACACATTGCCATTATTGAAACACAATGTATCTCATACTCACTGAAGGAAACCTTACGGAGTCGCGCAGTGGAAGCAAAAAGGAAAGACGAGTGCGGGAAAGGATTTAAATTCCAATTTTAAAAAATTTTTCAAAAACAAAAATCTTTCTAAAATTCTTTTAACAAAATTAGGTTACTCAATTTTTTAAACTCTTTAAAACTTTGCCCTAACCCTAGGGTTTGAGTAAAAACATTTTGTCAAAACTCTTTTAACAAAATCATTAAAAATTTTCAAGCTCATTGAAAATTAATTCTATGTCAAAACTCTTTTAACATAGAGGGTTTAGTCCTTTATAATACTCTTTGATAAATGCCTAAACCTAAGTTTGGACCCATAACTTCAACTAAGGATATTTCACTAATTGTCTGCAAAGAGCAAGTTGAACAAAGAAAGATTTAAAGTAAGAATACCTCTCGCCTTCATTCATTAAGCTCCTCAAGTGTGAAGCCTCTAGCTTAAAACATACCTAACTTTCCACTAAAGCTTGTTCTCCCATTCTCTTCAGGAAGATTGAATCTTCTCTCATTGGTTACCTAAATGTTTGATCCTTGCTACTTTACTTGAGAACTTGAGACTTGAGAATTAGCTCTGGACTTGAATGCTTCTCCACACTCATTTCTCAAAGGTTAATTGAATAAGAGTTTATGTTTAAAGAACTCTTCTTCAAAATAAACTTTTATTTTTTCAATTTAGTGTGAATTTGAAGCTTTCTCTCTCTAACTCATAGAGAGCTTCTCTCTCTAATCCAAGGAAGAAGATGATGAATAGTTCCACCATCTCTTCCATATGTTGAGTATGTTAGGCAAAATATGAAGACAATCCTACTTATACCCATACTTAGCTTTTCCTTAAATTAAGGAATGGTATGGCCAATTTGTCTAGTTGAATTTTTGACTAGTCAACTAGATTAAATTGGTGATTAGTAGGAATCACCTTTAAATCTTAATTAACCACATCTAATGTGGATTAAGCTAACATCTCATGTTAAGCCTAAATGTTTTATTTCTTTGTCCAAAACCATTTCAATTAGTCATACCCATTTGTATCTCATACAAACTAAGACATAATTGAAATTAATCCTTTTGTGAATTAAACATTAAGACATGCTAACATCTTTGTAAAATTAATTACATGTTTAATTCAATCATCATTGAATTTAATTAAACTTTTTAAATAATCATTAATATGATTCATACAAGCTAATGGGAATTACTATATGGTATGTGACTTACTAGGTTCATGTTCTAATTAGCAATCTCTTTTCTTCCCACTAAGTGTGTTAACCTAATTACACACTTAGTCCCATAAGTCATGGATGACGTCAAGAATAACATGTCATGACTACTTAATTAGAAAATGAATGTCGATGATCATATCCTTAACATTGCATGGACCTCTCGATCATAATTACCATGCACTCAAATCCCTTCATTACAGAGTTCCAATCTTAGCTAGGGTCATGAAATAGTCAAACCCTATATGCTAGATCTTATGACCTCTATCTTGTTTGAATTTTCAATAAACTCGGTTCTTACTAGAAACTCTTTCTAGTGAACCTTATCCATTATGGCAAGAGATTTTCATATCAAGAACAACCACAAGTCATAGGATTCCTTCCTTTTTTACCCAAGTTAATGAATCCTTTCTTTGTTAAACACTTATCCCAACATATAACTATTTATGGCCATCACATGCCATATACTAATACATGACTAGCATCGGTATGTAAGAAGTAACAAACTATAGCCGCCAATATGCCTGATACCATGTGATCTCAATTTTAAGGATTATATGCACAATCATGATCTAGATGATATGATATTGACTAGTTGGTAACGACCCATGTATCCATCATCTAACATCATTATTCAACTTATTCATACCATGAGTATGCTCATGTGTTGTCATGACATCACATGTCAGTAGCATGAGACTCACTACCTCCATACCAATAAGTAATTCATACATCCGGATAAATGGTGTCCCTAGCAATAATCTTATGACCATGAACAACCTTTAAAGCATCTATATAAAGGGAAATCTATCATTCATATTCTCAAACTCTTTTAGAATAGATTCCATACAAAATACTTAAGGGACATATTTACATTCGATATAAAGAATGTTTTCATTTAAAGAATATATATACTTAAGCTAGTTAGGTTTTCGTTTACAATAACATGTTGAGTGTAAGCTCTAGGGCATACACTGTTAACAATCTCCCACTTACACTAGAGCTAATCTAGAGCCAAAGAACTCAATTTTTAAGAGTCATCTTTGAAGATGAAAGTCTAACTGTTAGATGACTTATAGCTTTAGTCGGCGGACCAGCTGTGTTATCAGCTGACACTATTTTCTGCCTTGCATGTCCTAATGACATTGTTTGAATACATGCTTTTGGCTTTCATTGTGTTTGGATTTCCAATGAGATCTTGGTTCCCATGCTAGAGAAATGGCTCCATTCCTTTCCCACTAGAGAGAAATCAATGAATGAATGGAAGGAACCACACTTAGTTATGTTATGAAGTTTAAATCCAAACACCTTTCATTTGCT